>JAEANM010023953.1:0-11256 GCA_017656035.1 Myanophis thanlyinensis
GAAAAAAAACTTGTCCTGAAGATTTGTTGAATTTTATCTCTTCCATTATTGAAGTACACTTTCCATATAAAGAAGTAATAATTTTTTCCTTGGCTTTTTGTGGATTATAGTTATTTATTTAAAAAAGTTGTATGGCCATCTATTTTTTGGCACACAAATCTGAGAACTTAAAACAATAAACACATACACATAAACACAAAACAATACAATAAAAAATCAAGAAAAACCTTGGGGCAAAAGCCAGCTCTTTTCTTCTCTTGAACTCTGACTATTATAAATTAAAGAATGTCCCTGTAATCATGTTTGAGTTACAACATTAAGTACAGAAAAAAAAATGAATAATTGTCATCTAACTGAATTAGCATTAATAATGGTGTTTTAGCTATGTTTACCTTCAAATTCAACAGATACTTTCCAGTGAAGATTCTGAAGGTGGCGATGGAGCTTGTGACTATTGCAAGCTTTGAACCTCTCTTCAGGACATAATGGGCAGGATCTCTTGTCAGCTGATATTTTAAATTAAACCAAAATAAGAGAAAAATATGCAATAACCTAATCTTTCAGTATTTAAGTTTTTTTGGTACAGAAGTAGTATTTGCAACTCAACTCAACAACTTGCAATTAAATCATTAATAGCTGAACTATCTAAGAAACTTATTTACTTAAAAGCCATGGTTTAAGGTTTAGTTGAACTAGTGTTGAAATATATGCATCCAAGAGAGAAGTAGAAATCTTTGATTTTTTTTACATGATTAAGATAATAATCTAAAGTTACTAGAAAAAAGTAGCACATCATCACCTCCTGAACAGATATACTTTTCTTTGTTCCTTTCCATGCTTTCCATTCCTGAGGGATGACTTTACTCCAAGCCTCTGTGAAATTAATTCTACTGCATCTTCTTACTTGGGCCTGACAAGCTTAGAACTGCAAGTATAACCCTAAATAAGTGAAATGATACTTCTGGGTTTTTTTCTTAAAAATCTTTTATTTACTACTACTTTTTGGTAATTCTTTACACATATTGCCTAGACTCATAACCATCACTGATACATGATTCCTTATTTGGTTCCTATTTTAAGATTAGTAATTTAGTTTCCTCAGATTATCTGTTTTCCATAGCTACCAAGCAAAGTACTTGTCCAAGAACTGAATGCCATAAGCATTGTATTTCCATCATTTGTTGTTTCTTCTGGAAATATTTTAAATACCTGCCAGTTGTTGGTCTTCACTCTTGGAATCGGAGGAAATTAGACAGCCTTCCTGCAAATCAGCCAGTTTTTCTAAATCATCAAGAGTCCGCTGAATTGAAATATGTTTCTCTAAAATAAACAATTCAAATTATTTTTCAGCAAAATCTGTGTGTATATATATGCATGCTACATAATCAAACACTACTTCAATCTTTCAAAAACTTTTTAAAAGTTTGGAGTCTTTGTGATTATGTTTCCCAAGCAATCCTGTTTTTATAATGGCTCATGCTTACTTAATCATCTTGCCTATTATATCAGTTATGTAACAGTACTATTGCACGCTTTCCCCAAACAAATCCAAAAGACTAAAAAAAATCATTAAAAACTTCATACTAAATTTCCGTAACAGCTCGTGCATTGACAACATATTTACATAGTACATAGTCTTGTAACTAGAATATATGTGGATCTCATCAGCTACATTTCAGGATTATTTGACTGAGTGTGTTTGTTTGAAAGTTTGAATGGTCAATGCCCCTTTTACTTAGCAAGTGCCTAAAAGTACGCGCTTTGTGCATGCCATCCACATTGCGTGCAGCTCCTCCACGTGCGCTACATGTACAACCGCACCATCTACGCATGCATGAAGCTTTTGCACATGCAATGCACGCATGGTGCACGCAGGCACTCATGAGCAATTGCGTGTGCATGCGCAGGAGCTCCGAAGACCAGCTGGATTTCCTGCTGCAATCGCGCGCATGCACAGCGAAAGCCCAAAGATCAGCTAAGTCTTTGCAATCATCACATATGTATGCTTAGCTGGAGGCAAGTTGGCCGACAGCTTCTGTGCCCAGCAAGATGACTCCGCATGCCACCTGTGGCACGTGTGCTATAGGTTCGCCATCATGGCTCTAGGGGATTGCATATGTATGTGTATAAACTTAACCTGAGTTTAGGAACCAATAAGTATGGTTGGCCTGGCTAACATTATAAGGTTTTGTGACTATTTCAAAAGTGATAAGCAGTGATAAGTGAGATTTGATTTATAAATATTGGGAGAAATAAATATGAACATACCAAGAATTCACATCTTTCCCTGAAGGTGTAATATCTTTCAAAATAACAAATTAGACAATGTACCTCAACTTATACTCTTTAAATGTATGTCTTTGCTAATTTTAATATGATAGATTGGCAGAATATTTCATGTCCTGCAAATTACCCCAAATAAACCAAAGCTTTCTGTATAATCCTAGCAAACCTTGTGGAGTTTTAGATGATGCATCTAGTAGATTACTGTTAAGATCTTCAGTGGAATTTTGCTCTGATTTTTTCATTTTGGCTTTTATATCTTCATTAATGATTTCTGTATCTCGCTCGGTGCTGTGAGGTTCTTTGGGGACATCCATTCCATCTACAGAAATAAATTAAAAAAAGATTGTAAGGCAAAACAATACATATTAACTACAATAGTTTCTGTGTAAATCTACTACAGTATTCTAATTAGTATATTTACAATGCAAAAAAGTGTGAGATAAAAGATAAATTAGGCCCATTACAATCAACAGGTTTTGTATATGTCCCACAGAATTTAGTTGCTTTTTTCCAAACAATAATTGAGCTCATTGAAAAGAAAAGTAGCGTGTCTAGTACTAAATTTACTAAAAATAACACTTGTGCAATATTAAAGACCAAAGGAAACAGAAGTAAGCAATAAATTTTCCCAAGGAGCAACATGAGAAACTGGGACTGTTGTAGAGTACTGCCCCTGCTGCAGGTCAGATAGTGATGGTCAAAGGGCTGGATGTGCCTGTGGGCCATAAAATGCCCAAGTCTGTTAAAAAAAAGGTAAAGGATTATAGGTAGTCCTTGACTTGCAACAGTTCATTTAGTGCCCATTCAAAGTTACAACAGCATTGAAAAAAATCACTTATGATCACTTTCACACTTACAGCATTGCCATGGTCACATGATTTACATTTGGATGCTTGATAACTGACTCACATTTATGATGGTTGCAGTGTCCCGGAATCATGTGATCTCTTTTTTGTGACCTTCAATGGGGAAACCAGATTCATTTAACAACCGTGTTATTAATTTAAGAATTGCAGTGATTCACTTAACAAATGTGGCAAGAAAAGTCATAAAATGAAGCAAAACTCACTTAACAATTTTTCACAACATAAATTTTGGGCTCAATTGTAGTTGTAAGCTGAGGACTACCTGTAATGTATTCTAGTGTAGACAAAGCATTCAAAGTGAGTATAACCTAACATGTCAGAGTTAGGCTTGTGGTACACCAGAAAGGGCATAGATGGGGGGTTAGGTGAGTAAGGGGTATTGAAGCACTTCTATAAATGAGGAAAAGGCCTTTTTTCCCCCATGTGACCGCAGGAGTGCTGAGATGTTAGTAACTTTGAGGACCATTCATAAGCCATATTTTCAGCACTGTTGTAATTCTGAAAGGTCACTGCATAGTCATAGGTCGAGGACTATCTGTAAAATCAGGCAGCAAATCCCACACTTATTTGCACTGAAGACATTATATAGTTGTTTAAAAAAATGACTAAAAGCAAACCAACTTAGAGCACCAGGTTCTCCATAGTTGAACCCTGAGCTATGTATATTCTCTTCTAAAGCAGTCTTTTCGTGCATTGTACCACTTAACAAGTTTCAGTTCAGCAAAAGTATGCTTGCCAATTCTGCTAAAATGAGAATATACAATCATTTTTACATATATGTTTTCTCTTGAAAAACTTTAAAGCAGTAATGAAATCTATTTCACTTTTATTCTGAAATAAAATCTGATATATTTTTAGCTTTGTAAGGCAAATATTGGTTGAAGGATCCTCATGGTCATTAAAATTTGGATACTCAGCAATTGGCTTATATTTATGATAGTTGCAGTGTACTGGGGTCATGTGATCTGATAACCTTTTGTGACCTTCTGTCAAGCAAAGACAATGGGTAAGCCAGATTCATTTTACAACCATGTTGCTAAGTTAACTGCAGTGATTCATTTAACTATGGCAAGAAAGGTTGTAAAATGGGACAAAAATCACTTACCTGTCTTTCTTAACAATGGAAATGTTGGGTTCAATTGTGGGCTATATGTTGAGGACTACTTCTATTCATATATTTATTCAATATATGATTTGTCCATACTTTTGCTTGCAAAGGAAAAAAAACTATTTACTTTAATTAAAATAATCAGATATACCTGTTGAAGTATACAGCAGGACAAAATAAATTTAGAAAATGGGTAGATATAGGACGGAATTGATTTTATGAACTATAGGCAGACACACAAATGCAGTAATGTAAAGTGTGATAACTTACTAACAGAGATACCACTTACCTAGATGAAAGAAATAAAGAAAATCTAAAGGACAAAAGAATTTAACCAACATTATCATATATATCCAGAAAAAAGAAAAGCAATTCTTTAGAAAGGTTTCTGTTCGCATAAGGATTCTTCCATTTCCTTGTTCTTTGATTATCCTTAGCAACTTGGAATTTAGCTTGAGAAGAGTGACTTTGATTTGTTCCTTTTGATTGTAACATAATCGCATCACATGATGTATTGCATCAAACTCGATTGTCACATGACATATTTTTTGCCTTTACACATCCAGAATGGGTGTGGCCTGCACGTGATGCATCTGCCCCATGGGCCACCGTTTCACACCCTTGACTACAGTATATGAAATGTGAAGTCCTTGATGCTCTCTGAGCTTGACTGTTTTGCTTGCAGACATTTCAAAAAATGATTCAAACAAATGTTCCACTTCAGAAATAGGAGGACTAGATAAAGCTTGACAAAGCTTTGTTTCTAAGGATCCAGATTTAGCTTCCATGTGATGCATATCCCTCCAGAGTCAATTGGCAAGTGACTGAAAAACAGCTGACATTGAACAAGGAGATTTCAATCTGGCACTGCTTGAACAATGAAGTACTAAATTTACTAAAGGAATTACTAATACAGATTTTGCTAAGGGTCAAGATCTGTTTAACAATAGAATTGTGAACACCATTGACTGGAACAATGATGCTGCTAGACTTGATTAATACAGTTGAGGAACAAAACTGCAGGCTGTTGATGTTTGATGGGCTTTTCCTAGGGGCCTTCCCTGCTAATCAGGCCAGATGTCCCTTGGATCTGAGTAAATAATGTTTGGCATTATCTGGATTCTCTCTTTGACAGAGAATCATGCATGAAGGAATACACACCATACAACTCTACTAATGAGTTGCAATTTACCTATTCTATCCTTTACTGCAGCTGTTCTCAACCTGCTGATCACAAACCCCTGGAAGTCCACAAAGGCTTAAAGAAATGTTATGATTTAAATCTTGAGTTAAATCTTGGGGGGGGGGGGGGCACAAAGGGTATTTAAAGGGAATCAGTGGTGAAGAAAATGTTGAGAACCATAGCTTTACTGTAAGGCCTGAAAAAAGAAAAATCTGGAAATAGGTCTCCTGACAATGCTTTCTTCCAACTTAAAGAGAAAGAATTCCTCTGCCAGGAAAATGGGAAAGCCACCTCTTTCCTCTTCCCACCTGAAAAGGACATCCTGTACATACTGAAGCACATTTAATGTGTGTTAAATGCTAATGAAAGAAAAAAATTTTTTTTGCAACAACTAGTCCTCTAGGTCTAGGAGGAACAATTGGTTGAGGGCCCGCAGCATTTCATTCTCCCTCTCCCTCCTTAAAGGAGGCTAACGGTTGCATCCCTGCAAACGTTTTTCTCCCTCATCCCAAATCAATTCCCACCAATGCCCCTCCAGGTCGTCCAAGAAAAGAAAGGCACCACCTGGAAGTCAGGAAACCTCTATCCGACGTGCCCAACCTATGAAGGCGCCTTCTAACCCTCTGAAAAGCTTCCTCTCAAGTGGCGTGGGTAAGGAGAAGAAAGGCCAGCGGCAACAAAACAAAAACAGTTTCTCTCCCTTCTTCTCCTCATGGCAAAACCCTTCACCCTGCAAAGCGGTTCTTGTCCCTTTTCTTCCCTTTTACTCACTTAGCTCTTCCGCGGCCTCCTTATCTTCATCATCCTCCCTGCTTTCCCTAAGTCTCTCTTCGTTGGGAGGCGACGGCGGTAGTTGTAACAACGGCAACGGGGCGTCCTCGGCCGCCATTTCCCCCTCCCCCCCCACACACAGAGCGAAGTTGAAGAGGCGAGGATTGCTTTGCCCTCCTCCTCCTCCTCCTCCTCCGTCTGCTCTCCCGAAACCCCTCACACTGCTCAAGAGAGCTCTCCCTCGCTGGCCAAACCGCTGCTGTACTTCGGGACGGCAAGTACGAGGCTACGCCTGCGTGACATTTTGAACCCACCCACCCTCACAGCACCCAAAATCCAACGCGGCTCGTGAACTACAATTCCCAAAATGCCGCCATTCTGAAGGCAACAAGGCCGCCTTTCCTCCTGCCCCTCCCCCGGTGACAGTCGGTGAACTACAGTACCCAGCGTGCAACTCGACAGGAGGTGTGTTTTTATGCTCCTCTAATAGGAGACGGCAAATTGACCGGTTACAGTAGAACGTAAACGAGGAGCCAATTGGCTGCCGGAGGGGGCCTCTCTCTTTTTTTTTTTTGCTTTTAATTGCAAGAGGGCGGAGGAGCTGTGGGTTCGTGAGACGTCAGAGGAAAACAAGCCTCGACGAATGTCCAATACTTTTTGGCCGGAGGTTTTCTTTTAGTTAGCCAGAAAGAGTCGTATGAAGATAGGGTGGTGAACCTTTTAAGGAACTCAAAATGATCCCCCTGGAAAGGTTGTGGAGCTACTGAGAATTCGGGTGTGAGTGTGTAAGTCGTCCCCGCTTACTCAAAAGCTACAAAGGTAAGGTTAGTTTCAGTTAGGTTTGATGTGGTGTGTTGTTTGAATCCAGCTTTACGGTTTCTTCAACGAACTCCAGTCAAAGCCAGACTGGTTGAACAAGGAATGGTACTCATTTACTTACAGCCTGTGTCTGGTTAAATTGATAAGCACAGGAGAGGAGAAAAGTATTTTAAAATGGATACAGTGGAACTTAGAAACTGAAAACCAGCCCTCCCCTGTGCTGTGGTAATCGGTTTGGCTGACTGTGTCACTAGTTGCTGTGATCTTTTATTGACGTCACTTTCCAGTACTTCTTTATCCATTTTAACAAAGACTGCCGGATGTTTGCTCTTTTATTTTTAATAGCTTTCTTTTTTAAAAAAAGAGCAAGCATCCGCAGTCATCATAAAGTATTAACGTCCACTTTCCCCCCCTCTTAGTATAACTTTAAAAGCAGACATAGAAGAGTAAACAGTAGAAACTTTTAATAGGTTATGACTAAAGTTGTTTTTAAAAGACCTATATTGGTTTCCTTTTAAATTGCAAGTGGTAGTGTTTTCATTATTAGCCTTTCATTATTAGCCTTTTAATAAAGGTGTTATTAGCATTTCAGCATGGCACCACCCATGCCTCCTTTTAAAGTTCAGGTGTTTTTTTAGCCAAAGCCATTTCTTTCATTTAATGTACAAAATTTAATCTACTGGTGAAATAAGGAACACTGTATTCAGAAAATAGTTGAATATACTTGCAAGTTTTAAGGAAGATAAAAAAGCCCAGCTGTGAAAGGGAATAATGTAACCCATACATTTGCACTTGTGGAATGTTATCTAGAGCCAGTGTTTTCTGTTGTTCAATTTTCAATACTATCTTTTGATGTTTGATCACTTGCTCTATTTTTTTGTATAATTTAATTAAATTTTACAAAAAGTTTAAAAACTAGTACCAATAAAAAGCATAAAAAAGAAAAAGAATGAAAAACAAAGGTTAGAAAGAGCCAAAAAGAAAATAAAACTGTTTTATTTCCTTTGCAACAAATAGTCAGTAGAGATTCTCAGCCATCCAGGTCATTGTCCCAAAGGTGCTTTTTCAGGAGGCAACTGGACTTTCTTGTTTTTTCTTTTGAAGACGTTTTGCTTCTCATCCAAGAAGCTTCTTCAGTTCTGACAGGTTAATGGGGAATGGAAGGATTTACGGTATATACCTTGCAGACAATTTGGGATGAACACCCTTTAGAAGGTGTAGGAGTAGGAATGGATTTCCAGAGGAAAAATTGAAGACTACAGTAATCAAGGACACTACTCCTGGTTACTGAGTCCTCCTGAGGTTACAGATAAACCTCCTAGTGCTTCAAGGGCCCTCTAAATGGATGCAAATTACCAGCTGTCTGCAAGGAATATAAATCCTTCCAGATTGGAACAGATTACAAGAACCCTCACTTTTTTACATTGTACAGTTTTTTCTAATCAAAGCCACAAATCATATTTTTTTTTGCTGTTTTCAAAAAGTGCAGGGAATTTCTAGTTGACAGTAAATGTAGACATTGCTTTTTCTTTAACCAAAGCAGTTAATGTAGCCATTTCTGCAAGTTCCATCATCTTTACCAACCATTCTTCTGCTATAGGTAGTATCTAGCCTTTTTTCACTTTGGGGCATATAAATAGTGTTGCTGCAGTTGTCATGTATAAAAAAGTCTGTGTCATTTTTTTAACTATTCATTCATCCTCCAAAAAGTCTCTGGTTCCAGTTGTACTTTAACCTTCTGAATCTTCTGAATTAAAACATATATTTGCATCCAAAATGTCTTAGTTTTTTTTTACATGTCCACCAAACATGATAAAATGTTTCTTCATGTTCACACATTTCTAGCAGAGATTTGAAACACATTCTAGACAATTTATCTACTGACTAACAGTGACACATCATTTTATAAAAATTATCTTAAGTCTAAGATAAGGTAAATTTCAGTCCCTTTAACCACATATTTTCCATTGGTCTATTTGTGTATTCTACCCAAAAATTTTAGCCCAGTTTATCATTCATTCTTTCACTTGCTTTTCTTCTTTGTCATATGTCAATAAATGTTTATAAATTTTAGTAACAGTACATAATTTAGTAATCAGTACATAATTATCTTTCAAATTCCGTCTTTGTTCAAAACTGTAAAATCTTTTATGCACTGTAAACCTTTATTTTAACGGTGTGGACATAGCCTCCATATATCCATTACCGAAAAATAAATTAATCTAGATTCAGAATTCTACATTTTCATGACTTCAAGTATTACAGGAATGCTGACTCGGGTTTTTACCTTCACGTATTTATAATGCACAAGTGAACTGTTTAAAGGAGAAAAGATTTCAGAGAAATGGGCAACACTATCTTTTTTATTACAAACTAAGCACAATGTTAGAAAAGCATTATAGGAGCAAACTTTTGAAATGATTTCTAATAAATCTAACATAGACTATAATCCATTTACTAAATAATAAAATAATATGTAACTAATACATGAGCATACAATATCATGTAACTAACACATGAGCATACAAAAAATTATATCCTTGTTTTTTCTCCTTTACCACCTCCTTTCCTTATAATCTATTATCAATTCATTTGTATTACATTAAATTTCAAATTAAACCTAAGATAAAAGTCAGAGATATTCCACTACAGTATTAAATTAGAAATAGCCGTCCTATTTGGAGCTTTTTGTACCTTACATAACTACTTGGAAAAATGTCTAAACATATTTGGTCCCAAAAGTGCTTTTCAAGAGACAACTGGACTTATTGGATGATAATGAAATGTCTTCAAAGGAAAACCAGAAAGTCCAATTGCCTCTTGAAAAAGCACCTTTTGGACCACCATGACCAGAATGACAAAGAATCTCCATAGATGTCTAAACATACTTGTAATTAAGATTATAGTGCTTTTTTCAGATTTTCAGATCTAAGCATGTCAAAAAAACACAAAAAGAAATCCAGTCAAAAGGATGACACCGCAGATAAAAAGGTAAGAAAATACAGCTATTACCTCTATATTAACTGAGGAACTGTCTCAGCTCCAGTAGGATTGGCCCACCCCACTTGTACTGGCAAAAGAGGTATGGTGTGGATCTTGTCAAGCAAGGAATTTGGCTCTTGGTGTCCAGGAGCTTTTTTCTGCAATGGAAACTGCCATCTGGAACTTCATTCCCCTCAAAATGAGATCCACTATCAGTCTCTTGATCCTTTGTAGAGATCTTTAAACGTGGTTCTGCCAGTTGGCCTGGGACCCAGAGAGGGGTGTGTTACCCTGGTGGTGACAAAGGATTACTGGTGGTGCAGTGGTTAGAGTGCAGTACTGCAGACTACTTCTGCTGACTTATCGGCTGTCTGCAATTTGGCAGTTCAATTCCCACCAGGATCAAGGTTGACTCAGTCTTCCATCCTTCCGAGATAGGTAAAATGAGGACCCAGATTGTTGGGGGCAATATGCTGACTCTGTAAACCGCTTAGGTAGGGGCTGTAAAGCACTATAAAGTGGTAGATAAGTCTAAATGCTATTGCTATTAATAGAAGATCTGACCTCCACTTTATTGCATATTTCCTGCTGCTTTACTATTTCTTGTTAATGTATTTATTGTATGCTGATTCAGTCTTTGATACTATGCTTTTATTGGATTATAAAACATCTAGATTTGTGTGACAGTGAGATAGGCAGCAAATAAATTGAATAAATAACAATAATGATTACAGTTTTCATTGCATAAAAAAGAACGAAAAGGCTAGGATAATATTGTGAATGGTACATGATCAGCAATTAATGATAATAGTAATCTTCAGTCTTAATACCATGTTTGCAGTATTAAAAATACGGATAATCTGCTTTTGTTCTATGTATCTTAGATGTAACTCAAGTCAGTATAGCATTTTATTACCTAACAGAATTAAACATACCCCCCCTTCCCGGAAGTGTTATGATTTGTGCTTTTCCCCCACATCAGTTACTTCCTAATACTTTAACTTGCCTAGGCTGAACAGAGATGGGGCTGGAAGCTTTCTTCTTTAGGAATTAGAAGGACATGTAAGAGTGGCCAGCTTATATAGACACAAAACTGCAGGCCAGAAAGCTGCAGAAGACATGATGTGATCTAGTGTTTAGGTAACAGTTGTAAGGTTTAAGGTTTTTTAAGGTTTTATTTGATTTATATACTGCCCCCTCTCCCTAGGGACTCGGGGCGGTGCACAGCCAATAAAAACATA
>JAEANM010023954.1:0-11255 GCA_017656035.1 Myanophis thanlyinensis
AATGGCCATCATCCTCTCTGATAACAGTGATTTCTATTGTTTAATCTGCCGGGATTCAGAGGAAGGCCATTTTATTGTAGTGATCGTCACTATGATCTTTTTTTACAGAAAGATCTATTAACTCCCTTTCCTTGAATTTTCCTGCAACTCAATTAAAAAAACCAGATTCCCACTGTTGCTGGCTTTGCTGTTTGCTTGTTTGAGTGATTGCTATTTGATGTTGATGTAATTGCCATAAAATTACTTGGAAATATTCATTTTTATGCCAAGATTTAATCACATAGGGACATCCTTCTGAGCACCCTTAAATGCATTGCACAACATATTTCATTTGATGATGTTAAATAAGCCTTCATATTTCATTTACTTTATTTTCTTTGAAATGTGATTCTTAATTTTATGAATGTGTTATATGATACTAAATGATGAGATAAAATCGTTTCAGCACATGAATGAATTCTCTATCACTGCCACATTTCTTATTATCTGTTTCAAAGGAACATTTCTTTCCCTAAATTGCCTGGATAAAGAGAAGTATAATTAAATAAAATAACCAAATTAACTGTCTGATCTATGACATAGGAAGTTGAGAGACTGCTGTTTAAATTTTTTTTTTATTATGGTGCACATATTTTTGGTGACTTTTTTCATGAGTTCAGGAAAAAGGAGGAATGTACTAATTGGCATTTTCTTCATGCATTTTATAAGTTAAAAATATGGGTTGGGTAAGGGTAGACATACTATCAATCATACATGCTAGAACAACTTGAGAACATGAATTCTATCACTTCATGCTGTGCTATATTTCTAAAAAAAAAAAAAAGCAGCCAGAAATGAAACTAATAAGCCTTGTCTTATATTCTTATTTTTCTAATAGTAATCTATGAGCAAAATGTAGTTTGAAGTGATGAAGGAATTAGAACTATTCATCTTACTTCACCAAAGGAAACATTGAGTAGAGCAGACCTGTGGTTTCATAGACGGAGGAAGCTCACTTAAGGAGGAAATAAGAAGGCAGTAAAATAGCTTGCACTTTGGTATCATCTCTGCAATGTCCCCTGAACTCAAATGAATATTTTCCATGAGTTCATAGAAAAGCCCAAGAAAAGATTCTGTTCATTTAGGAAGAGTCCTGGTAGTGCAGTGGTTACAATGCAATATTACAGGCTAATTTTGCCAATTGCCACCAGTTCAGTCCTGACTCAAATCTCAAGGTTGACTCAGTCTTCTATCCTTCCATGGCTGGTAAAATGAAGACCCAGGTTGTTGTGGGCAATATCTGAAGTGTAAACTGCTTAGAAAGAGCTGTAAAGCACTATGAAGCAGTATATAAGTCTAAGTGCTACTGTCATTGCTTACAGACACAATGGGAGTGCCCATGTCAGATATGAACCAACTTCAGATCAATTACTGGATACTTCCATCATTTCTACAGTCATGTCATTAATACCATTTTAAAAAGTAATTAGATTTTTATACCACCAAAGTAATGATTATTTTTAGTGCTGTAAAAATGTACACTGTTTACACACATAAATACAATGAGAAATTCATAATAATATTCCCCCTACTATACTGGACGGGTTCTTCAACAAACAAAACAGTTTTAAACATTGCCATGGTGTTGTCTACAGTAACTAGTTTAAAAATCTCTTCTGAAAAAAGAAATCTACAGTACTTTAACCTGCTTCTAGAAGCTTCACAGAATTGGGACAAATCTTACTCTCCCAGCTGTTTGACAACATGGGTGTAATGATGAAAAAAAATTCCTTCTGGCTCTACTTTCTTAATTTCACTGTAGTTATTTGGTAGGCAATTACAATTTATGATCTCCTCTAGACTTTTTTCATCAGTGCCAGTTTCTTGATTTGTTCCCTGAATGCTCTGTTTTCATGTAGGAACATTTCCTTTATTCATTCACCTGATGCTTTGTCCATTCTCAATTATTTGTTAATTACCTAGAGCATGGGTGGGCAATTACGGCTCTTTCATGACTTGTGGACTTCAACTCCCAGAATTCTGGTTGAATCCATGCTGGCTCAGGAATTCTGGGAGTTGAAGTCCACGAGTCATGAAGGAAATTGTCCATCCCTGGCCTAGAGTCTATGACAGGGGTCGGGAACCTTGGCTCTTTCATGACTCAGGGACTTCAACTCCCAGAATTCCTGAGATAGTACCTCTTGCCTTAGCTTAGAACCTGAGTCTTAACAGCTTAAAATGGCTGGCTCAGGAATTCTGGGAGTTGAAGTCCATGAGTCATGAAAGAGCCAAGGTTCCCTACCCCTGGTCTATGAGAACTGAGGTAGTAGAGAAATTATGTAAACAAATCACATAAATAATAGATTGAAGTTTAGTCACAAAATCTGCAAGATCCTTCTGGGCCTGGAATTAAGAACTCATTTAGAATCAATAAGTGTTTCCTAACTATCAAGCTGAAGTGTCATTTATCTGTGGACATGTGATCACAATTCAGGTTCTTGGTAACCAGTTTGCATTTACAATTGGTTGCAGTGTCCCATAGTTGTCTGATTGTGATTTGTAACCTTTATTTGCTGATTTCTGGGAGTGGGCGGAGCTGGATTTGTTTTGCAACTGCCATAAAAATTGTTACAAAATTGTATCAAACTGAACATGACCACAACAACTTATAATAGAAATTCTAGTCCCAATTGTAATTGTAAGAATGAGGACAACTTGAGATACCAGTTTCAGTCAGGCTCATTCCAGTTTGACACTAAGGTCATTTTGACATCTGTTCTGCCCATTTATCTTTACAGAACTCTTCAGTTAAGTGCAGCCTGGGATCAATAAGCAGGAAGGAACTGCAATCTGAAGGCACAATGTGTTCCAGAGTGTGACCAAGGCCTTGACAGAACTGCTCACCACAGGATAGGAAATTCCTCAAGAGTCCTCTGGAAACCAAATACTGAAGATCTGTTAGACAACTGGGATGATGGAATTAATAGGTCCTCTTTTCTTGTGGTGGATGGTGACATCAGTTAGCATCAAGCAATTAGATTATTATCTCTAATATGAGACATGTCCCAAATGATCTGAGACAAATATATGATGGTCATATCATAGGCATGCTTCTCTGAACTGTCTCTGCCTCTCCACTCATCTCCAAAAGGCAGACTGAAATCATACAGAAACATAAGCCAGAAGAAGTCAAGTAGACTTCTGGCAATATGCAGTGGTGCTGTAGTTTGGAGCTACAACAGCAGTTATCCCAACTGGACCCTCAAGCACAATTCCTGAGATTGTCATTATGCCCAAGAGCACCAAGATAGGACAATGACCTGTCTTGTTATTGTAAAGAATTTATATAGGCAGGACAGGGGTGGAATCTGACTGGTTTTGCTACTAGTTCAGTTGTGTGCATGTGCACCAAACGCACTGCAGTGTGGCTCTTTAAACCTCTTTTACAGGCACCAGAGGCAGCCAGGATCATCAGGAAGGCTCCATAGATGCTCCCAACAGCTAATTAAGGTAAGAAACAAAAGAAATGAAGCTTGTATAAGGGCAGGGACTGGTGGGCGGGCTCAATTTCAAATCGCCACTACCAGTTTGGGCAATGTGGTGCGATCTGGTTGAATTTCACCACTGAGGCAGGAGCATTTATTTTTCCAATCTTTTAGCTTTGGTGGATGAATTTTTAAAGTAGCCACATACGTTTTCAATTATTTCAACAACAGCAGGCACATCACAGATGTACAGAGGACACTTTTTGTGAGAGCAGGTGTTCCAGAATAATTAGTCAGTGATGATGGAGCACAATGTATAACAACAATTATAGAAGTTTTTGAAAAAGAATGGAACCAGACATATATCATTAACAACAAATCAGCCAGGTACAGATTGACTAAAATGTTCATCAAAAAGTTTCAAGAATGCTTTGAAAGCAACATCTGGAAAAAATTATATTGAATCAAAAGCTTTCAGAGTGTCCATTTTGCAACCCAAAGTACACCACAAGAAATCAACTAGTCATGATATTCTTAGATTAAACCTTACATTCAAGCTAGGATCTTTCCATGTTTAGAAGTGTTAAGGACAAACAACTAAAACAAGCTTCACATTCTTCTTATGCTGAAACACAACATATTGAACATCTAAAAAAATGTTGAAAGAGAATAAAAAATGTGCCTGCTGTGATTGGAGACTTACGTGTATTTTCTGATTTACTCTACAGTATATACGCCATAGCTGCCAGTACCACTTGACATCCCAATTCTTCCTCACTGTTGTAGAACATATAATAATAAGGTTGGGAGGGACTTGGAAGTCTTCTAGTCCAAACCTCTGCTCAAGTAGGAGACCCTATACCAGTGATGGTGAACCTTTTAGAGACTGAGTGCCCAAACTACAAGTCTCATTCTCTGTCATGCACGGCGGTGGGAGGTGGGAGGTGGGGCAGCTCTACAAGGGGTGAGATCTTTTTCTTTTGGGAGTTTTTGGTTCATCGTTTTCAGGAAAACTTCTGTTTCCCTGCAAACGACAGCGAGAAACGGAACAGAGAAATCAATGGAGCTGAGTTATGGCAATGGGGCGTACTCCCACAGAGAGGGTTCTGAGTGCCAACTCTTACACATGTGCCATAGGTTCTCCACCACTGCCCTATACTATTACAGACAAATGGCTTTCCAGTCTCTTCTTGAAAACATCCATAATTTCTTGAGGAAAGCTGTTTCACTGATTACTTGTTCTTACTGTCAGGAAGTTCCTTCTTAGTTCTAGATTGGATCTCTTTTTAATGATCTTCCACTTGTTACTTCTTGTCCTGGTGCATTGGAGAATAGGTCAATCCTGTCTTCTCTATGAGAGCTCTTCAAGTACTGGAAGACTGCTATCATATCATTCCTAGTCCTTTTCTTCATTACATTAGACAAGCCTAAATTCCTTCAATCATTAAGTATACAATTTAGTCTTCAGTTCTCTGATCATCTTTGTTGCTCTTCTTTGCACTCTAAGTTCTCAACTTCTTTTTTGTATCATTGTGACCAGAACTGGATGCAATATTCCAAGCATGGTGTTACCAGTGCAGTATAAAGTGGTATTATCACTTTATGTGATTTTGAAATGATCCCTCTGTTGAGGCAGCCTAGGATTGCATTGACTTTTTTGGCAACTCCAGCACTCTGCTGGTTCATATTTAAATGGTTGTCCACAAGGACACCTAGATTGTGACAGATGTTCATTCACATACAAAAGTCAGGCAACATCTAATTTAATAAAAATTATTTGGTCTGTATGGTAGCAGGGAGTGGTATAATATTTTATATTATTGATATTATTCACTAGACAGCCAATGATTTGTTGGGTCATAATTTCAGAGATATTTCTTTACCTAAATGGAGAAACAGAATGACCATGAGTGGGCAAAAAAGAAATGAGAGTGGGAGTGAGTTCCAACTTCCTGCTGGCTTCCCCAATGACTTTCTTTAAAGGAGGCTGGCAGTCACATGGCTAAGACTGACCACTCTGGCACAATGTGCACTGAAGCAGCCACAACTTTGCAAAATTTCAATCCCATAGGAATCACAGATCTCAGATTTTGGATGCATTCTGATGCCCATTTGAAATATGTTGATTCAAAAACTATTGCCCTATTACATACCGTTTCACCCAAATGAAGAATAAAAACAATCAGACATGAGAACTTTAGTACTATATTATTATTGATTAAGCATACCTGTGATCCAATACTGCTGTTCAATTACCTTAGATGATCTGTATTTCTTATAATTATTACAAATGCACTGGAATTTTTTTCTTCTAGAAGCTTTGTTAAAGCAGGCAGTTTCTCCTGGCTCAAACTTGTAGAAAAGACACAATACATTGCCTGTGGAAAATATCTTTATAAAGTTATTGACATACTAGCAAAATACCACCAGGTAAGAAAGGAATTCCATAATTTTGGTAGTGTCTCTGAGGAGACCCTTATTGCAGTCCCAACCTAATTGTCACAAACAAACTGAAATCATAATTCTGAATCCATTGTTTTCCTGCCTGGGAGCACTCTGTCTTTTCTGGTTGAAGTCTCAAGTTATTTGCTCTCATTCAGTGCTCTGATGCCTTTAGGCCTTCTTTCAGAAGATTATGAACTACAGTGCATAACTCTCAGTCTTGAAAAATTCTTCAACAACCAAACCAAACTTGTAAATGCTAAAACTTTTTTGTGAGTCATTCTTATGTCAGATTCCACTGTATACAGATTTTCTGTAGTAAGAGAAATGTAGTTCCCAACAATTATTAGAAAACTAATGTGGTGTAGTGTTTAAGGTATTGGATTAGGTCAAGAAGATCCATATTCTAATCCACTTTAGCCCATGGCCTACTTACTTACTGGGTGTCTATGGAGATTCTTAGTCATCCAGGTCATGGTTGCCCCAAAGGTGCTTTTTTTTTTTTTCAAGAGGCAACTGGACTTTCTGGTTTTTTTCTTTGAAGACATTTCACTTCTCATCAAAGAAGCTTCTTCATTGGATGGTGGGGAATGGAAAGATTTATACCCTTGCAGGAACTGTTGGAAGGACTGTGTTGTAGATTGGAGATAGATGATATTGTATTCCTCCCCCCTCTGTTGAGAGAGGATGTTCAATTTTGACAAAGATGGCCTCTTTAACCCCTCTTTCCAGAGACCAGCAATGCTCTCTGTCCAAAATATGGATTTCATTGTCTTCAAAAGAGTGGCCTGTCCTTTAAATGCAGATGGACTGCTGAACCTAGTCCTGATGTGTTTATTCTCCTATGTTGTGCTATACATTTATGAAGTGGTTGTTTCACTTCCCCAATGTACATGGCTCACTACATTGTACAGCATGTAGTGCATTGCTCAGTTTCTGTCTGGATGTTTTGTCCTTGGGCTGGACAAGCTTTTGCCTTAGTGCATTCTTGGGTTTGAAGTGTGCATGTGTGTTATGTTGGCTGAAGATCCTCTTGAGTTTTTCCGATATGCCTGCAAAAAACACGGAATGACAGTGTTGCTTCATTTATTGTTCTCATCATTGTCTGTTACAGAGGAGCTCCTGTAGGATCTTCTTTTTAGATTTGATGAAGGACCACTTGGGATAGCCATATGTTCTGAGGGCTTCCTTGATGTGTTTACATTCTTTTTCTTTCCTATCTTTGCTGGTAGGTAGGCCTTCAACTCAGTGATGTAAAGTTCTGATGACTCCCATTTTGTAGGAATCAAAATATAAATATTGTGTGTGAGAATGTGTGTCTCTCTTTCTATGTGTTTATTGTTTCTCTCTTAAAACAATGAGTCTCTTATATAAAAGCAATTAATCTTTCATTTAAAATAATAATTAATTATTGTGTATTCTTAGAAAATTTTCCTAGCTATTTTACATTTTTGTTGTAAGAAATAATTGGAAACAGAAACCATGTCCATCATGAATGTAGAAAACCACCAATATAACTGTTTTAAGTGGAAAAGAAATTAAACACATAAAAATAAAAACTAAGGACAATAAACAAAAGATTAAAACAGCCATACAAATTTGTACTTGTAGAACTGTAATAATTGGGTTCAATTTTGACATAGACAGCTTCTTTGACCTCTCTTTACTTACTCGGGTAACTTTATGCCAGTCATTCTCTCTATCTCAGGCCAACCTATCTCATTGGACTAAGAACCTTAATGGTGCAGTGGTTAGAATGCAGTGTTGCAGGCTAACTCTGCTCACAGCTAAGAGTTTGATCCCGAGTGGCTCAAGGTTGACTCAGCCTTGCATCCTCCTGAAACAAATTGTTGCGGGCAATATACTGTAAAGCACTATGGAGCAGTACATAAGTCCAAATGCTATTGTTATTGTTGTTGCAGGGAAAAGTAAGAGAAAGGATCAATATGGACACTACCTTGAGTACCTGTATGTAAAAGTGGAATATCAAACAAACAAAACAATATTAAAACTGTTTTATGTTGAAGTAGGCAGCCCTTATGGGTATATGTTTATGGGGAAGGATAATGATATGGGTTTCACATGTAGCACTTTTCATCACCCTGTGACGTGGGCTAGGTTAAGAAACAAGGAATTCCAAGAATGGCCCTTTATTGTTGTAGGGTATATTATAACCTTGAATGCCTGACCAAAACCTTCACTGTCCATTTTGAGGACAAAGAAGTCAAAACAGGGTGTGTTTTGAATCACTTTCTCATGCTTTTTACTTTCCCAGTAGAAGTAAAGTACCCAGTTTCCCCCTCAAAGCCTGTTCTCAAAGCCAGAGCTACATTTCTCAATACTTTTCTACAATTCCTTAAAGAAGGGATTATAATGCAGCTGCCCATGAGTGCTAAATGCAGTTCTTACTTTATAGGTTTTTGAATCACTTTAACCTGCAGCCTAACATGTTGACTCAGAATCGACTCAATTAATTGAAATAAAAAAAATTGGATGTTACTGGTCTAAAATACAAACCCGATGAATCAACTTCCTTCTCACAAAAGGCAGTGATTTTGTAGCAGCTTTCCTGCCTATGCCAGCACAGCAGCTTAACATTGCATCTTCAGTTATTATGAGCCTATTTAAAATGTTGTAAACCATTACAGTCTAACCTTGTAGCCTAAGCACATTGTTTTTCCATGAATTGCACTTAAAATTGGCAATTATTGCCTGTTTCTATCAGCAAAGAAGATGAAGGATTTTCTTCTTCTTTTCTTATCATTGTTTTCTTTTGGAACATATCAGTACCACATCAGTCCCTTATTCCTTTATTCTGTGGGAGTAGCTGACTTTGAACAGATTACTTTGTCTCTCCCCATCTGTTTGCCTGCTTCTTAGGAGACTTCTATGTGCAGATTGGGAATACTCCCCCTCCCCTTTTTTTTCAGTGAGGAGAGACTCACATTCAGGGAGCATTTGTTCGGTATGTCACATGCGAAACGTATTTTCTGATTAGCTGTAATCTTCCCACAATTTGGACAGTTTTTGCATGCAGCTGTGAGGAGAAGAAAAGGGAGTTAGTCATTTTGTGGATGAGGATTTTGATTATTTTTATTTATTTATTAACATTAGTTTTACTCTGCCTTTATTATTTTTATGAATAACTCAAGGCGGTGAACATACAGTACATAATACTCCTTTCTCCTCCCATTTCCCCACAACAACAACAACCCTGTGAGTTGCGTAGGGCTGAGACAGAGTGACTGGCCCAAAATCACCCTGCTAGCTATCATGCCTAAGGAGGAACTAGAACTCACAGTCTGCTCACAGCCTGGTCCACTAGGCTCCTTAGGCAGCAATCTATTGTAATCCTTAGTCATTGGCAAGAGGTGAGAGGTTCCTTTGCAAGGATGTTAAGTTACTTAAATTGTACATACAGAACTGTCTCTTTATTGTTCTATGAAACAACAATCTCAACATTTGTGATGCAATCTATTATTTCTGTTTAATAGATTAAGGCATTGCTTGCAGGTGGAACATAGATAAGCCTACTACAGCAAACACTGTAGCATACACTGACAATATTCCACACCCTCAATGTATTGCATGTGACACAGGTAATAGGAAACAAAATCTCTTTGGCATGTAGAAATGGTCTTCATTCTAGGAGTGCAATTTCTGCTTCCAATAGGGGCACACTGGTTTTAGTGAATTGGACTTTAGCAAGATTTACACACCTCTTATAGACCTCTTATAGACCTCTCCTGCCTTCTAAAGGTAGGTGTCAACTGTCACCTTCTCATCTCTCTGTAGCTAGTTGCCAACATCTCAAAACTTTCAACCTCCTGGTGGGGTCTAGATAGACTACTACTTCGAGAGCTGGTTTAACATCAACTGTCCAGTTGGTGAATCCAGAAAAAGAAATTCCTGGGACATTATTTTACCAAGAGCATAAAACTTTACTGAATGAACCACATTGACACAGAAGAAGCAAAATCAACTCTGGGCTTCCTACACAAAAGCACGCATAGTTGATTCCCCTTTTCCCACAGGCCATCCACAGTCCATTATGTCCACCAATCACTTCTGTTTGTTTTTTTATGGGAACCATCAGGCCATGCTAGGACAGCTGCTTGGGGTATCCTTGAGATGGGA
Organism: Myanophis thanlyinensis; assembly: GCA_017656035.1. Classification (NCBI taxonomy): domain Eukaryota; kingdom Metazoa; phylum Chordata; class Lepidosauria; order Squamata; family Homalopsidae; genus Myanophis; species Myanophis thanlyinensis. Next base: position 10,044 of record JAEANM010023954.1, read on the forward strand.
ATAATAAAATAATTTGTAATTCTGATTTATACAAACTAGTTAAAAGCAAAATCATAGCCCCAAATGTCATCTTCCCTTTCTTGATGTGGAAGACCTATGATGCTAGATCTATAGCTCCACCACTATGGAAACCTTCATTGCAATTTCAGAGTTTAAAAACCAAGAAGTGACTGCTAGTAGAATACTTGAGATGAGTCATCATCCTCTTGACAAAGGAAGCATCCCCAAAATTATGAGATCTTTTGTAAGGAAAGACTTCATTGGAGAAGTTTCCCTGTCAAAAAGATAAGTGCAGGGAAAAAAGTGTGGGATTCTCCCAAGGAACCATCCTGTGATGAGAGCTTTTTAATTTTTTTACTAATTGGACATCATCAGGGAATGAATTGAAACTGCCAGTAAATCTGCCAAGATTAATATGCGACATTAGGTTTTCCCTCCTTATGTATAGAAGAAAGGAGTTTAATATGGAATATACTGTATACACACCTCCCTTCTATACTGCCTCCCAACACTGAAAATATCTTCCAACAATAAAACATGCAGAAACAAAATGTATTACAATTGAAATCAAAACAAAAATTAAAACCAATGTTTAAAACAATTAATAGTTAAATACTTAACAATGGATTTATGATTTAAAATATATTCTTAAAGACTTGAAGCCAGCACACTGCATAGCTAGAAAACACCCAGGACAAGACCTTTTCTAAGTATCAACATCAAGCTTTTGACTGTAGGGGCATCTTCAGAAGGGCCTGTTCTGATGATCTCAGTAATTGGGAAGGATCATAGACAGCCTTAAAGATCAACACCTTATACCTTAAACTCTTCCCGATAGGTACTACAGATCTTTTACTATGTGGATTTATAGTAAACTTGTACTTGTTCCAATCAGCAACTTAGCCATTGCATTTTGCATCAACAGTCATTTCAAGACAGTTTTTAAGGACATAAAATACATCATCCTGGTCAACTGTTTGGAACTATGGCATAGAAACGTGTCACTGACTTTGTCTGGCTCTGGAAAGGTAATGATGCATTAGATGTAATTGTGCAAACATGACCGTTACCACATCCCCCACCTGGAAATCTCATAACAGTCATAAGGACTCCCAAACTGCAAATCTTTCTGGCAGAGGGCAACCTAATGCTGGACAATCTTCATCTCAAACCCTGAGTTCAACTTTCTCCTTTATTTATTTATTAAAAATT
>JAEANM010023956.1:0-11255 GCA_017656035.1 Myanophis thanlyinensis
ATTAGGCAAATGCTTCACTTTTGCTTTGTTTAATTCTTTTTCTGTGTCCTTCCTTGCACATTCAATGCATTCATGACTTTGGAATTTCAGAGAAACCGTCATGGGGAGGTTAATGCTTCAGCTTGCCATTACATAAATTATGGAGAGGAAACACTAATCTGTTAGGTCTGTGCATTCCAACCCTAAGCAGTAATGGAAGCTGTGTTATATGAATAAAAAAGATTAGATGGAACTTCAGTTTGACCTAAAGAAGTTTTCCTCTTGAAGAGTGTTTAAAAACAGCTCCCAGATATGTGGACTGCAGCTTCCCTAGAAACAACTACTTTTTCTTAAAAGAAAAAAAAAAGGAATACATTTTGTTTAAGTTTTACCTCTTTTAACTCATGCACAATTCAAAATTCTACCCTTTTTCACAAATCTCAGAAACAGAAATATTTATTTTGCCAAAGTTAGAGTTTTTCCTCCTGATTTATGGCATAAACATTTGATAACTGCTGCAATTTTGTCTGCAAAGTAACATAACCAAAGAACAGCAAAAAAGTAAAACCTGAACTAAACATTTGTAAATGTTTGCAGTACATTCCAAGGGCCTGTTTCCTTTCTGCAAACCATTGAGAAGAGAGTCTACATAGAGTGCAGAACTGGAAGAAGGAAAGTTTAAAAAAGATACCTTCTCCACCTTGATGCTTTTTCTAACACAAATTACAAACACACGATTTATTGAAGCTGTCTGAAATCAGTTGTTAGGGAATGCACTCGAAGAACATAATTCTCCCAGCCTGATTGCACTACAAATATGTCAGATTTATTGTAGACTAGGGAATTCTGGGAGTTGGATCTCACCTTTGAAAGGCACGCAGGTTGTGGGGAAGCTGATATAACCTCTCAAAAGCTTACAGCTTGTTGGGCAAAGCATGGATCACACATAGCTTCTCTGAAATGGTGGTACTCACCCCACCTCCATTCCTCCCCACATTTGCTACCAAATGTTCTTGCCAATGCTGGTGACAATGCAATTTGGTGTTAAATTCTGTTAGCAAACCACTTGGAAAATAACTTGAAATATAATCTTTAGGATTAGAAACTGATCTAGTTAAACAATCTCTTAGATCCTCCTGTGTGGCCTTTTCACAACTCTGAGAGGCACTTGACGCAATGTTCCCTTGGACACTCATGCCACGTTCTTTCCTCTGTTTTTTTCCTCTGTTTCTTTTTGCCATTGAGGTCAACTGCCCAGTAACTGGGAATATAATATTGTAATACCGAAGTAACTGTGACATCATATTTTGAATGATTAGCTTCACTACTGCTTTGAATGAAACATTTCCAATTAATAATTTCAAACTTTAAATTATACTTCAGCTAAAACTGCTCCACACGGAGTAGTTGCCTTGAATTCCCTGCTCTCTTTAAGAAAAAGCCCCATCTCCTATAGTTACCCCATTTTCCCTTATTATCATGAAAGGTCAATGAGGGGAAAGAGATCCTTGGGAGCTGAGAGGTCCTCTCTCTTTTCCTAACCATCTTCAGATCCTTGATCTTTGGATAAGATATGATATGTCCAGATATGAAGCCATGTGTTAACAATGAACATGGACCCCATGCCCTGTGCCTTCAAGAATGGGGCTAAAACAAAAGCATCAGTATCTGTAAACAGAGGTAAACAATTTTCTGACAAAGACCTTTCCTGCTTGTTGTTCTTTGCCAGGAGCTTTTGTATACTTTGGACCATTTTTCAGGCACACCTGCTACCTGCCTCCCTTCTGGGTTTTATTGGCACACGCTGAAAGCAGTGGCTCACCCAGTGAAGTGTAGAAAACAGGCAACAGCCATTTGGCTTCTTGGCCTCTGTGGCTTCTCTCTGTTTGGAGCCATAGCAGGAAGGCAGAGCATCACAGAGAATGTTTTAATCAGTACAAGATGGTTGCACACAGCAGAGCTAGTTAGAATGTGCCAAGGAGACTGTTTCAGTTAGCAAAAGGAGATAGTCATTGAATCAATGAGATCAGGTCCTAACCTATTGTAGTTCTTAGATTGTGAAATGAACATCAAAATATTTATTTAGGGGGAAAAGATGTCTCAAAAGTTTGAAACTGTGACACACAATGTTCAAAAGCTTTACATCCCCTCCACACAGCAGTGCACTGATATGGAAAAGAATCCTAGTAAAGCATAAAGGAATCCTGTTCTTTATAATTTATTTAATGTATTTTTATCCTGATTATTTTCTCCTCAGATAGTTGCCATACTTGGAGGAAAAAGCCGCCATCAGACTTAGACATCAACAAAGCAAAATGCACAATAGACGCAAAAAGCAAATCAGTTCTTCATGAATAGATACTGGTCATGTTATTCCCATTCAGGAAACATGAAGACATGAAGTCAGAAATACTAACAAAAATGATACCAATACATTGGTTACACCATCAGTTTTGCTCTACATCTTTCTATCCTTGCAAGCCAATTTTGCTTGCACCACTTCATACAATTCTTCCTACATGGCCTTTAGTTCTTTAAACATTTTGCTGCTTGTTTAGGATATCATAAAATTAATCTGGCTATAAATTTCTGAGGTGTACTCTCCTTTTCAATCCATTTATTTTTACTTCATATATTTGTTCTGCACTCTGTGATTTCTTCTATCTGGTCTATTTCATTGTGCTTTCATATAAGTCCTTTGATTTTAAATTCAATCTTCACTCATTCAACATCCATACATTCTTGACCCATTCTCTTGTGTTACCACACATTCTTCTTAAGTAGCACATTTTGTTGTATTCAGTTTGTTTTTCTATTTCTTCTTATATAAGTCTGCAGCAATGATCTTGGAACATAGAAGACTCCAAGAAAGATATTTCAGCCGCATCAAGACATTTCTATTTCCATGTTAAGCTACTTAAAGAGGAGTATATTGTATTGAACTCCACAGAGTAGCTAATCTGCTAATTAGTTTGAAACATTTTTTCTCCAAATAGATTGAGCATCAGGTACAAAAATTTAAATGTGAAATGATATTAAATGTTTCCAGGCCCACTGTAGAAAAAAATATGTATGACATGATATTTTTTGTCTCCTTACTAAAAATCTAATTTCCACATATGCATTATACTGATGCCCAGATAGAAAATTAATTAGTTCAAGAAGATTGGACATTTTTAAGATCCTTTCTTTAACAGTGCCTACATATTTGGAGCAGAAGTAGATTGTGAAGAAGACTTTTAAGGCAGCTGAAGCCTTTTTATCTCTACCACTCTGCATGTTACAACACCAAGATTGTTCTCATTTACACAATGCACTATGGGACATACATACCACTTCAGAAATTGTATCCTTCTAGTTACTATCGTCAATATACATATCTCTGGTGCAAATAATATGTCAAGAAACTGAACTGGGAAGCCTTGTAACTAAAGTTCCTCTAAAGCGTATATTGTGGTAGGTAGAGATTTCAGTGACAGATGGATCCTGATGATAATTTATATGTACATCATTGGTTTTGTCTGCTAGTTCCTGAAGTCCTACTATGGCCATTTATGCTTTGTTCAAAAGACAAAAAAAATGGGTTTAAGCAGATTACCACCTGGCCCATGTAGTTAGCAGGCTTAATTTCTATTTTACACAGCTCTCTTGAAAATGACCACTTGTCTGATTTTACTTTTGGGGCTAAGTCCACAATGAATGTTATTATTTATATTACAGAAACTTGCTTTTTAGATTGCTTTTGAATTTCTCCTTAGTTCAACGACTATACATTCCCACCCAGGCATTTTTCATTTCAAACATCTTGAGCAATAAAATTATGCTGAAGTCTTTACCAAATTTACCCATTTTTCCAGCAGGAAGGGACCATCATATGAAATTTTTCTTTCATTCAACAAAAATAATCCTGCTTCAAAAAAAATATTTTCTGTCTTCATCTTTCCTTGCTTTTAATTGAATTTCTTATTTATAACAAAGAGAGCTACAGTAAGTAGTGTGGGAATTCTGTTTATCCAAACTGACAAAAGTCATTTCTCTAAAGTATGGTTTGATTTCAAATGGTTACTTGGAATAAGAAAGAAAAAACCTTATTGCAAGGTTGAGTGCACACAAAATGGACGTGAAGATAATGTCTTATTAAACAAAGCAAAACAAAAAACCCTCATATGAATAACTGCTTCAAAGACAGAAGAGAAACATCTTGAAGGACAATTGTGCATGTCTCATTCTGATGCACAAAACAAAAGACTTGATCTCATTTTGGCATTTGACTGTGGGTTCCTCTCATTATAGTCCAAGGCAGTGGGGCAAGTATTTTAGAAGAATGATATTTCAATGAATTCTGAAGGGATGAAGTCTTGGCTTATGAATGTCTCAAGCAGAATTTAAAGACTTTGTCTGACTAGCTACCAGGAATGGCTGCAGAAGTTAAAATTTTGATTTTTGGCTAAGGCCTAGAAAGACTCCCAGAAATGAGGTCAATGTACCTGAATAGGAGACAAATCAAACGAACCCAAACCTCAGCATGATAAACTTCAATCTTAGCTTGCCTGTTTATAAACATTAATAAGCATAAACAAATCCCTGCTAAATGAGTTTAGCAATCATTTACACCATTATTAAAAAAGATAGGAGGAATGGCTTACTACATAAATACAGTCAAGATATTTTATGCCAGGCACTCATACTGGAGATGGAAAGACAGGCCATTAAAACAAGCACATTTTAAAAAGAAAACTAGCTTTAGGGAGAAACTAGCTTCTCCTTTAACCAAGTTCCTCATATGCCACATGTATTGCAAAAGTGAGTTCATTGTATCTTATGGCTTTTGGGAGTATACCATAGCTGGATTCTAGAAGGCCTTTGGTGATTAAGCAGCTAGAGGAAGATCTGCACCATTATTTTTTTGCTACTGGTTTGCTTGCTGTTTGTTGATGAGCTGATGGTTTATGTTACATTATATTGTGTTATGTACTATCTTTTGATTTTGTACACCAATGAACAGCTTATAAATCTATAGTTTACAAATTTTATACAGAAATAAATATCAATCTTCATGGGAATGAAGTTTGCTGAAGAAACTATATTACTCGATTACTTCCTTCTACCCTACTGTCAGTATACTGCAAACCAGTGATAAGTCTTTTGAAGCTATTTATAATGGATATAGGAAGACAATCTGACCTTGCTAGGGTTCTAAATCTTCCTATTAGTTGAAATATACAGTACTGTACTATAGTACCTGCAGTTCATCTTCCTTCAATTTTCTGTCCTATGGGGAAGCTATAGAAGGAGTCCTTTGAGGAAATAAATTTTTGCCTTTATGATGATGGACAGGTTGAAACCATCAAACGATAAATTCATTACTATAAATTCTATATATCAGTAGTACATAGATATCTTACCAAGCTGTACAGATCAATTTTATATCTACTGATTACTTTTGGATAATGCTTATTTCATAACATTACCATGTTCTTGGTTATAGCATGGAAAATATTGTTTTCACATATTTATAGCTTTAGAGTTTCTTGGATAATATCAACACTCTGAAATAACAAAATCATAATCTAATTTAATTGGTTAGTATTTTAATTTGGTTTTAATCCATTTTATAATGTTTTATAATTTTAGTATGATAAATTTTAGCTTTATAGCCACACTGTAGTACCTATGCTTTATGTTAATATGACTTAAAATTCTAGTCAGTTTTGTGCAATCTATAAACAAAGGCTATTTTAAGCCATAGCTCATAATTCTGTGAGAAATTTTGTAGCTATGAATATATGAAAACAATATGTTATAATTTATGCTGGTCAGAAACTAAAATAAAGTTTGATGGACTGACTGATTGATTGACTAAATATCAACATAATAGTTTTAATGGTTTTGTAAGTGTATGTTTATAGAAGCACAAATCTAACACAGGGGAAAAAGCTGATATTTTAAAACATTGCTATTAATGACTAATAAATTATACATAGATTTGTATGTAAAAAAAAAAAGTACAGTCCAAAATAGTATTTACAATTGGGACAGCAATAGAAAATTGCAATATGGATGTCTGAAAATGTGCATTAAGGAATTTAATGACTCCTGCCCAGTTACTCTTCTATTCCATGCTCTGCACACACCAATTTCATAGAGTACACTCAACCAAATCAGATTTTTATATTTTTTTTTGTAGGAACTATTGGTATACAAGATGTTACACTTATTTACTAGCTTAGTGCATTATCTGTTGTTACCAGCTATTTATTTTATTAAATATATAATACAAACTCAGAAAGTGGGTTAATTGAGAAACTAGATTGCGCTAGTGAACCCAAAATTGAGGCATGGGTTTTACTCTGTTTTTTTGGTGATACCTCTAAAAATAATTGTATTTTCTCAAGGTAATTGCTACCTTCTCTTTGCTGTGTGTCTTGTCCACCTTGTCTTTATAAACATGCTCAACTTAATACTGGCAATAGAGGGGATTATATTTGGCATTTTATTCATCCATTAATCTTAATAGTTTTAACCAAATATGAGAGAAGTTGGTATGCAACAAATCCAAGACATTTGCTTAAATAAAGTCTAACTCACTAAGGACCAAATTATGCCTTGGGCAATTATAGCATGCTCAAGGAAACATAGTGCTCAGCAAATTTGGCCTTGTTTCCTTGAACTAGTATGTACTATTATGATCCAAAACCCCCAGCCACCAACAGCATTCAGAGGGGAAGAGGTGGGTCAGGCCAACACAGAATTGTGACATCACAGTGCAACCATTTGTTTTCAAGGCAAGTATCACAACATCACATACACATTCCAAAGGGATGGAGCTTGCAACACAATGGTACAAAGCTACTTTTGTCATTTTGTCAGGAAAGTAGTAGTAGTTGCAAACACCACCACCAGCCATGTAACCAAAACATGCCCTACAGATTCAGCGTTGGATGTATTCTTCAAGAAAAGTGATACAATCTTATGACTGACATTTAATGACTTGTTACGCATATTATGTATGATCTGATAGTATTAAGGCTCTTATCTGATTACATGGTGAACAATACAAGGAACTATTAACATAACATTTGAGATAAACCAAAAGTAATACAAGTGACAAAACCACCAATACCAAAGTAAATTGCAAGTTGGATCAGTAGCAGAGCTGGTTAAGTGATGCTTCTCCCTTTCCTTCTCTTCTCGCATTTCAGATCTTGAACTGGAAATTCCCTATTACTTTCCCCTGTCTCTGCATTTTCAAAATCCAATCAAGCCATGCAAAATAAACTTCTGATGTGTGATTTTCTTCTGTACATAACTTCATTCAAAAAACTGAATGCAAGCTGTTGCTACATTTTGCTAAACACGAATAGGATTGAACTTGGTGCTGAAATAACTGAAGCATAACAGCAAAATAAGAAAATAAAATTTGAAAGTAATAGGAAGTGTGGAAAGAGTTAGATTCTATAAAGTTGTGATCCAGATCTCTGGCTCCACTTGTTCAGAAGAATAATACAAGAAGGATAAAAAGAGGGCAGATGGAACTAGAGCCAAGGTGAAATCTTTGGACTTCTATATCTTTGTTCTGGTCAGGGTTGGAGACTAAACCAAGGCTTCCAGTGGGCTTCACATAATAGCCAATGGGGATCTTTGAAAATGTTCACTGGATAAGATCAATTAATCCTATTGATCTCCTTAATAAGACTGGCTATGGACAACTGTTCTTGGAAAAAGAGGATTAGAAGGGCTTTTGCTACATTCATTTATGATTACAGATACGGCCACATCCTACTAGACTACCACACGTTAGAGTCTAATGGTAATGAGTTAATTTTTTGCACTTTCCTTCATGTTTTTGCATAAACTGAAACCAAAACACAATCTGTAGTTTTCAATGTGTTGTCTCAGCTTTTAGTTCAGAGAAGTTCTAATATTATAACACTAAACAATATTAGAAATCCAAGATCTTTGATAGACATACTGTATATTTCAGATCTAAAACAGGACTCTGGAATCTTCAGTGTGGCTCTGCTGTCTTTCTTTTAATAGGCCTCTCCCTATTAACTCTCAGTTTAATCCACTGGACCATTTCAAGAACAGATTGATAGGTTTCAGACATATTATTAACAACAATAACTTTAACCATCAAGTTTATATTTGATGTTTGCAAAAAATGTAATCAACTGAATTTTTAGGAAAAATGAGTCTCATGGTTCACAACATTCACCATTCCTTCCAGATTTCAATTATACCCAATTGTTATCCACTTGACTATTGTGTGTACATCAATGCATCCTACAATCTATTTTGCATTTGGATTTAACCTTTTCTTCATTTCATTTTAATTTTCAGTCAAGATGAAGCAAAATGTTCATCTTTTCAGTGGCTGTATGGTTATGTAATGGTGCCTGCTCATAATGGTAATTTAAAAATCCTAGTGTTTAGAAGCATTGCAGGTTATAATTTAAGGTGTTACCAGGTTTCTTCTATATGTTTACAAAGAGGTATATAATAACTCTGAAATGCTTTTATTTTACAACAAGCTCTTGTTTTCCTGGTTGATATCCTTTAGCCTCTTGCCAAACCATGGCTGCTGCTTGTGGCTAAAGTGTGACAGTCACATATGGCAACACATTGGAAGCTCCACTCTGCCTTTTCATCTGAACACAAATCTCCCAGGGGTGAGTTCAGGAAATAATGCACGATTCAGCTGTCATTACATCAACAGGAGCAACAGGCTTGAAAGATTATATTTTGTTTGTTGGTTTCTTTCTTTCTATTTAGCCACTCCAAAACAGGTGAAACTCCTGCTCAGTCTCTGCAGTAGATTGTTTTATATCCCAGGGCTGCTTTACATAAACAAGACCTTCAGAGTAAAAGGGACTTGTATAAAAATCTATTTGTTTGGGGTATACACGCAGAAGAGGGGATAAATAAGCAAATTATTGCCATGGTTACTAAATCTGGGCTGCAAAAATCCAGACAGCCCCTAGCAGTGAAGAGTTTTCCACCTTTTGAATGGTCACTGGGACTTTGCAGCCCAGATCTGGAATTGCTATCACAGAGCATAAATCTCAGGAAGCAGAAAATTACATCCTTAAGGTAGAGCAGTATATACTTAAACCGGCAGAGCTTATTGACAAAGCTAGAAATCCATCTGGGGTTAAGTAGCTTAGCTGGGCTTATTTCTATCCTATTACAGTTGATGCAATTTTTAAAATAAAAATGCTTTGCTCACCTGTCTATTGTAATAGGAAAAGTGCTATTGAAGCTTCTTGTGGTGACTATGTTTCTCATCAGAAAGTTCCTCTTTAGAGTTTCTACTCATAGTATCATGTTGGCTAACAGCAACAACATTATTGATATTGATACTATTACCTTCTCACTGTTTGTAATGAACCTTTTGAATTTTTTTCATTATCTTAATTTTTAATTTACCATTTTTTATTAAATGGAAGGAATTATGGTATACAGTTGGGGGGGAAACAGGACAAAACAGTATATGGAATTCTATATGATATACAGAAGCTCGACAGGGACATTTCTCTTTTTCTGATTAATTCTAAAATACTAAGTTACCCATCTGGGAATTACTTTTGTGCTGTTTGTGCTGTCACCTTCATCTACAGATGTGTGGCTATCATCATATCTGATGCAAAAAATAAATAAATGAGAGCCATTAATATTATGCTGACTTAGCTGACTTTATAGAAGCAAATTAATAGAAGATAAGAATAGCACTAGAGACTCAGTCTGGTGTAGTGGTTAAGGCATCAGGCTAGAAGAGACTGTGGGAGACTGTGAATGTCAGTTCTGTCTTAGGCACAAAGCCCCTAGGTGACCTTGGGCCAGTCAATCTCTTTCAGCCCTAGGAAGGAGGCAATGGCAAACCATTTCCAAACAACCTTGCCAAGAAACCTGCAGGGATTAGTCCAGACAATCGCCAGCTGTCAGAAACTGACTCGGAGGAAACATACATACAAGGTATAGCAATAATTATTGGTATTAATTATAAAGCTATACCAGTTACAGAGGAATCTGCAATTTCAATTTCTCAAAGAAAATAAAGTAGCCAATTCTTTACCAAGTAAGAACGTTTGTCTTTTAAAGGGAATGGCGGATTCGTTTCCCCTCATGATCAGCCAGCTCTTTTTGTTATCTATTTTGCTGCCTTTTATTGAACGGGGCTTGATTCATTTCCAGCAGCATATTACAAGGTAAGATTATGCACTCTGCACAAAACTTGATTTATAAGGTAGCATTAAAAGACTGGGAAAATGGCTTGGCAGAACAAGAGCTTTCTCATGGGATAATCAGAAATCGAGGAAACCTTTCGTATTATTCAGCTGGCCATCTGAGGTTTTCTGTATAAAATATCCATTTGGCCTTGTGGGGATTGCATCAGATTTGTTGGGCCACATAACTTTAGTTCATCTGAATAAAAATCAAAGGGTCTATTTTTCAGTCCATTTATTTTATTCCTAACATTGGCTTGGACATGCAATGTAGAAAGATAGAGAGCACTGTTGGCAATGACAGAATTTAAGGTATGGTTCTTTTCATGCATACTTGGGAATGGCAGTGATTGAATCAGAACACCTTTTTTAGATTTTTACTCTACATTTTCCACATGTAACTCAAGGAAGCAAACATATCAATGTTACTTCACCCTCCTATTTTCCCCACAGTAACAATAACCCTATGAGATCAGCTGGGCTGAGAGAAGGTGAGAGACCTCAAAGTAGAGCAGTTATTTTTTTTTAACCTCTATGGCAGGAGTAGAACTCAAGTCTTTTGGTTTTTAGGCCAATATGTATCCAGTACACCAAATTGGTTCTTCTGCATGTAAAACATCCTTTCTGAGTTATAGCCTTTACCATATTTCTTATATATTTGTCAAGACTCTGGAACTGTTACTGATAGTCTTCAGCTTGCAGTGACAATTGGGACCAAAGCCTCAATTGATAAGCAAAGCGATCATTAAGTGAATCAAATCCAGTTTTATGAGTTTTTCTTGCTGTGGTCATTAAGCAAATCACACTGTCATTAAGCAAACCCAACTTCCCCCATTGATTTTGTTGACAGAAGCCTCCAGGAAGATCACAAATGGTGATCATGTGACTGCTGCTGTTGTAAATACAGGCTAGTGTCAAGCACTTGAATTTTAATCACATGACCAATGGGACACTGTGATGGTCATAAGTGCATCGGTAATAATGATAGAGTGGCACCAGATAGGTTGGAAACTGAATATCTTGATCTATCTATCTATCTATCTATCTATC
>JAEANM010023957.1:0-11255 GCA_017656035.1 Myanophis thanlyinensis
CCCCAGCCAATGGGAAGCGCCGCTCCAGGAACCAATCGGCGTTCAGCAGGCTTCTCGCGCATGCGCAGTATACAACATAATATAAAATATATTCTTAGAAAAACAGAACAAAGGGAGCTACAAAAGTAACAAAAACACGATAATCTAAAATCAATTGTTATTCTATTGCTCAAATACATACTGATTTGGGAAAAAATAGAGTTAAAAATCTAGATTAACTATACTTTAATTAAAAATATATATTCAAACTAATGAGCTTTCAAATTAGAATTGATTTCTTGCAAGGGATTAGCACACAAATTAATTTGAAAGGGAAAAGCATGCCAAACCTTGCAAAACCAATCAGTCAGCTGTATGCTGAATAGCTGCTCCAAACAATGCATGGCTCAGAATCACTTAATATAAATTCAGAATCTCAAAATCTCATAATCATTAACATGTATATGAGATAGATCTACTGATTCATTAAAACAAATACATTCTTTGACATGGATGTACACATTCATTAAAGCATATAATTCCAGTATTACTGCTAAGCCCAAAAATGAATGTGTAGTTGCTAAGAAAATTCAACGCACCTGCTGTATAAATGTTAAATGAAGTATTGCATTACGCATTTCAATGATTTTGCTTTTTTTCTACTTTCTCTTTTTTCTATATATATAGTAAGACAAATACTTAAGAAATTAAGGAATCTATCATCTGTGTGTGTGTGTGTGTCTATGTACCAGTCTCTCTCTCTCTCTCCATAAACATATGCACATATATACACATTTATTCAAATACTGAATATTACAATAGTAATATTACAATAGTTTGTATGCAGTTTGAAATAATTTAAGATAGCATCAAAGGTACTGCCTATTTAAGGTTACTGGTCATTCATTTCAGTCTGGCACAAAAGTGAAACAGGTCTTATAAGAAATTTATAAATATATACACCATAATCAATCAATACATTATGTTAATGGTGATATGAAAGCCATTAATGTGAAACAGCAATACTTTAAAAATTTAGAACAATTACTGTACATCCCAAAGATGCTTTTTCTAGAGGCAACTGGACTTTCTTGTCCACTTACTGTGTATCCTTCTAAATTGTTGGTGACGGTTCCTTTAAAAAAAAAAAAAAGAACTGTACCAGAGCATGGAGTAAATTTAGAAATTAAGCAAGTGGGTGGAGAGGTTTAAGAAGTGAAATGCATACTTTCTATGCATTAATTATGTCTCATACTCAGCTTCATATCATGTGAGATCTAACATATAGTTTGACCTTTTTCATTGATTTTGTAAAACGTTTTGCTATATTAGCATAAAAATACAATAATCAATTATGGACAGCTTCTTTTTTAAAATTACACAGCTCCAGTGAGATAGCAAAAAAAGACTCACAGAATAAAAATACTTATACCATCCTCACTGCTAATTCCACTATTGAATTCTTTTTTATTTGAAGAATGCTAAATGAGCAGATAACAGGAATTACTTGTATGTATGAATGACTGTAGTTTTCTCTGCACTTCATGAACATTTATCTTTATATATCAAGACAGCGCTAAAGAAATCAGGCATGGACTAGTTCTGATAGAATTTTTGAGTATCCTATTTAATTCCACTGACAGAAACTTCAATAAACTATAAGTTGCATGTACTCTGCAGTATAATTCATTCTTTTAACAGTACTTGTACATCTGTTAAGGTTGATGCACTAAAGAACTAGGATATAGTTCACTAAAGAACTAGGATATAGATCTTCCACTTCTTGGATAGTTGAACATTTTAATACTGAGATAGCTTGGCTGGATTCATTATATATAAGGGTATGTGGAAATGACTATGGGAGACTGGACCAGAGATGCTCCCCAGTTAAGAGACAGTATACACTGCAACTGGATAGTGGGACATGGCAAGAGGCTCAGAAGAGACCCTGCCTAGCTTCTTCTGGGTAAAGAAGATAGGGGAGAATTGTACTTTCAGGCTTGCATGATTCTATTCATGTACCTTACAATAAAGTAGAATTAAGTGAACGGGTTTTGTTTCCTATCCAAGTCTACCTGGTAAGACTGACATTGTGTGCATTGATGATGCAATTAGGTCAATAATTTAATTAAGATATTTAACTATGAAAATATAATTAGCAACAAAATATGGATGGAAAATATAATTAAATTAAAACAAAATACAGAAATTTTGAGTTTAAAATGACTATATTTTATCTTGGAAAATAAGAATAAGTATAAGGAGAAAACTCTGAGTATTTTGTGATATCTGTGTACAATATAAAGCTATTTGAAATCCAGCCTCTTGTTTTCTATAAGATAAAGGTAAAGGTAATAGACTTGCCTTTTAAGAAAGGAGATTGATTCTCCATTGACCAATGATTACTGAAAGTACTATTGTTATGATCAAAACACTACTGAAAGGAATTCCATATACCAATGTTTCTGAACTTCAGCAACTTTAAGATGCTCAAATCCCAGAATTCCCCAGCTGGCATCTTTCACCCAATTTTTTTAAAAAAAAAGTCTAACATCTTAAACAAATTTTGTATACATTCTATTCACAATATAGAACAAATCATTAGCAATCAACATTTGATAAATAGGAACTCTTTTAGAGTCAATTTGCATTTAAAAATAGGGGCTATGGGTTTATTTATTTAGCGTATGGCACATTTTAGCCAGGGATCACCGAGGTGGCTTACTGGCTCTGTGAAAGGAATTTTTCAGGCGGTGTTATCTTTACCCGCAGGACACCTGAATGCTGGTAGGCAATTGGGAGAGGCTTCTATCTTGTCCCTATGCGGTTTATTCGTTCACGGGAATCGAGCTACCAACCTCAGCAGTGCACAGGCCCAGTATTTTACTACATGAGCCATCACAGCCACATAAGGGCTATGGAAAGAGGACACAATAGGCTTTATGCCCTGAGCTTCAGTTTAGAAAAAAACCCAGTTCTTGGTGTTGATCTGGGGTCACTCACATCATCTTTTTCATGAAATTGGGATGTTAATTAAGAGAATGGGACCATTACCTCTCTCCCCCAACAATTCTATTTTCTACCATGAGCAAAAAGATATATCTCTGTTAGCATAGATATATACCTATATATCTTCAAAATGACAGACAATTTGCAAAAACCATGCATCGAGATCAATTCTCTTAGAGAAGATTATTAAGAAGTAAAAAAATACTATGCAATAAACAAATTTAATCTGTAAATTCCACAGGAAAAGAGGTAATGAAAAACTGGTCTTTGCTGAGCTGTTTGTTAAATGTTTCTTTTTAAAAAAATATTTTTATTGAATTTTAAAAGTATTTACATAATAACAAGCACTTTAACCACACCGTGACAAATATATAATTATTTACAATCCTTATCTTACATACCTATATTTATGATCTATCCATTTATACAGATTATTCCAGACCACGTAATATTCGTTCTCCTCTTTTCCTTTCGTTTTTAGCATTAGTCTGTCCATTTCTGCACATTCAAAAATTTTACCAATGACCATCTTCATAGGTGGTCTATCTTCTTGTTTCCAATTTTGCGCATACACAATTCTTGCAGCTCTTACGATATGTATAATCATGTATTGGAGGTGCCTTTGAATTTTGGGGTCAATCATGCCTAATGCTTCTGGTTTTAATTCGATTATTATTCCTGTTATTTCATATATACAATTTTTAATCTGTTCCCAGTACCTAGTGGCTTTCTGGCATTGCCACCACATATGATAGTACGTTCCTTCTTTATTTTTACATTTCCAGCATTCTGGCTTCATGTTAGGATACATTTTAGCCAGTCTCGCTGGTGGCAGATGCCATTGATAAAACATTTTGTATAGATTTTCTTTGTAGGCTGTCGACAATGTCAGTTTGCAATTCCTGTTCCATAGTCTTTCCCATTCTTCAAGTTGTATAATTTGTCCAATATTCTTGGCCCATGCTATCATAGATCCTTTGATTATTTCTTCCTCCATATCAATTTCAAGTAGATAATTATGTATTCTAGTTATAAATTTATCCCTTTACCCATAAGAATTTTGTCCAAATTTTGCAGTGTTTGCTGTATTCCAAATTCATTCTTTTCTTTTTTATATTTCATTTGTGTTTGTATGTACGGCCACCAATCTATTATTATATCTTGGTCTTTCAGTTCTTCCTTTGATTTTAAATTTCCCTGGTTATCTAATAAATCTTTGTATCTTATCATTTTGTTTTTTTTCTAATGTATTTGGGTAGATTGTTGCTTCCATTGGAGATACCCACCGTGGCAGTTTTATATAATGTTTTTCTTTTACTTTTGTCCATATTCCAATTAGTGCCTCCCTAATTTGATGTCGCAAGAAATATGAGTGTGCTTGTTTTGTTTATCCCAGAGAAAGGCATGCCAACCCATCTGTAGGTCATGCCCCTCTATTGTTAGTATCCTTTTGTTTTCTAATTTTACCCATTCTTTTACCCATAGTAACCCCACTGCCTGATAATATAATTCCCATTTTGGGAGTCCAAAGCCTCCTCTGCACCTACTATCCTGAAGAATTTTCATGCTTATTCTAATTTCTTACCCAGCCATACAAATTTCCTAACTAATGTATTCAATTTTCCCCCAAAAAAATTCTTTCTAATTTTATTGGGATCATTTGAAATAAATATAATAATTTTGGTAATATATTCCTTTTGGTTACCGCAACCCTTCCCAATAATGATATTTATAGTCTCCCCCAACTTGCTAAGTCTTTTTCTAGTTTTTGTAAAAATTTTGTGTAATTATCTTCCTTTGTCATAGAACATCTTCTGGTAAGCCAAATTCCTTAATATTTAATTTTTTTCTCAGTTTGTAATCCCAATTCTTTTTCCAGTTCTTCCTTTTGTTTGTTGGTCAGGTTCTTCACTAACATTTTAGTTTTCCCTTTATTAATTTTCAATCTGCCATCCGCGCTTATTTTTCTATTTCTGTTATCAGTATTTGCAAATTCAATGTCCATCTCTTTCTCAAATTCAACTGTCCCCTCCACTTTATCTTTAAAGGTTATGGTCTGCCCAGGTATTTAGTAATATCTCTATTTTTTTCTATTTCATTGCCTACCTCCTTATTTGTCTATGCCATAACTATCTGGGACCAGGATTTGTGTGAATTTGAATAATAAGTATATTCTTTATTTTTCATATGTAATTCTCTCCATTGATCTGCTAGATTTAGTTCTTGTGCCATAGCAAAAAAAGGTCCCTGGTAGTGTTTTTTGTTTGTTTTTACTCTCATATTCGCTAACATAATCTACCCTTCCGTCCGTTACCGCATTAAAATCTCCTATAATACATATATTTCTCTGTCCTTGTTCCAAAATTTTTTTGTGTAATATATCATAAAATTCCTTTTGAAGTTAATTTGGGGTGTAAATCGTCACCAACAATAAAGCCTTTCTTTCAAATTGTATTTCCAATATTAGAATTCTTCCCTTGGGAATCAAGTGTGGTCTGTAAACCCTCTCTAATATATATGTCTATCCCCCCCCCTTTTATTTTTTTGCTCAGCTAGGGCCATGTAAAGTCTTCCTAATTTTGGGAACTCTAAACATTTTCTGTATTGCTCTTTGATGTGTACTTCATGTAAACCAATTATATCTGCTTTCTGGTTAGCCAGATCTTGACAAAATCTGCTTTCTTTTAGTGGGGGACTTTAATCAATTTATATTCATAGATAACAATTCAATTCCTTCATCCATTATCCTGTCTGTGTGCCGATTTCTATTCTTTGTTAGATCCTGCATTCCTCTGTGATTGGGTTCTTGGGCCTGCTCCTTGTTCTTCTTGTCTTTCCTTTTCCTTCCTCCCATTCTTTCCTTGTCTTTCCTCTATTTCCTGATGTGAATCTTCTGAGTTTCTAGATCCTAATTCTTCTTTACTACTGTTTTCTTCCCTTCTTCCTTCTATTGGTTTTGTAATCTTTCTGCCTTCTCCAGACTATTTTTATTTTCCTCCCCTGCCATGTTACTAGAATTCCTTCCGGAACTAACCATCTAAACAAAATATTTCTCCTGGCCAGCAACATGGCAAGGGGCCGGTACTCTTTTCTTTGCTCTTTTACCCTTCTTGGAACTTGTTTTAGTGTCACAATTTCTTTTCCTTTATAGAGCATTGGATCATCTTTTGTAATTTACTATAGTAAATTACTATATAATTTACTATAATACAAAGTATAATATAGTATACTTTGTATGCTATATCTCTCACAATCTTTCTCGCAAACCTAATATGAACTTCTCATGGTAGACTATTATGTCTAGCATTTCCAAAATTATTTCTTGCTTCTTTCTTTCTAATGCTTCTGTGATCAGCTCCGTCATTATATTGCTCAGATCTTCCTCTTTCCCTTCTATGACATTCTGAAATCTTAGGTAGAAGGCTTCCCATTCCATCTCAAGATGGGTAATCAATTCTTCTAGGTCCTTTGTCATTGCTTCCATTTTTCTGTCAACTGTTTCTACCTTCCTCTCAACCTGTTCCAATCTTTCTTCTACCTTCTTTATTCTTTCTTGGTCTTTTTCTATCGTTTGCTGTATATTTTCGATTTTATTATCCAATTTGTTTATGTCTCCTTTCAGTTCTGAATGGTTAGTTGTTAATGCCTCTTGCATTTTTTAACATTGTTTCTTGGATGGACAGCAGGGTTGTCTGCATTGCCTGCATGTTCGTCATCATACTCTGCTTTTCCACTCCCAGCATCCCTTCAATTGTTCTCTGACTTGCTGGCAAAGATGTTGCTAAAGAAGAGTTTGATTTTGTTTGCTTTTCAGATTTCATTGTTGTTACAGTTGTGCTTGTCATGTTTCTCTCTCTATTCTTTTTAAAATGTATTTATTTGCCCTCTCCTTTACACCAAATTTCAGGTCTGTCTACCAGACTCTTTATCTGTCAGGCAACTCCTGTTGTTCTATATTACCTGTTTTTATATCCAACTATTTATCAAACTGTTACACTTTATATCAATTCTTCCGATCTAGATTATTCTCCCCCCTTTTCACCTAGACTTATTTAACTCTTGTAGCTAAAAGTCAATTTATAATCTTTGCTCATACAGTATTTGAAATGTTTACCTATGTGGCTAAAGTTTTTTGTTTCTGTTTCTATTAAATCACTTTATATCTCACTTTTACTATAGCTCTTATCTATTTCAGCAGGTCTCCACGTCCCCCCCAATCAACTTCCAACACAGTCCCTCTATCTCCAGTCATTTCCTTTTCTCTCTCTCTTCCCTCTTTGTTTTTCCACTTTCTATTATCAGTTTCCCTCTCTCTCCACCTTGTCCTGTGATCTCTTCCCTCCCCCTACATGTTGTTTTCCCTTCTTTAAAACGTACCAGGTTCTTCCACTCTTTGCTGTCCCCACTCTATTTTTATGTCCTAACACCTCAGTCAGCATCTCCCGTCTGTCAGCCTCACAGCCTCCCATCTCCGTCCATCGTCTCGATCGTCCGCACCTTCTTCATTTTCTTCTTCACCTCTCCGCTGTCTCCTGTCAATCACGCACCTCTCCTGTCAGTCTCGTGGTCTGTCTCCCATCTGTCACCTTGCACCTCTGTGCCTTCCTCGTCCTGTTTGTTAAATGTTTCATATATATATTGCCTCCATCACTTATTTCCATGACAATTTACCTGACAACATCCTAGCCTCAGGATATAAGCTCTTCCAGAGCAAGGATACTGCTACAGAGTTTTTCAAATCACTATAATCTGATTTTTGGGGAAAGAACCTCTGCAGTGTTATCTCCTAACTAACACAAATTAGGTGGCAGACACCACTGGAAGGAAACAGCCCCAAAGGTATAAAATTATTTTTCCGTTTCAAGAAGCTTCCATATTCTCATTTCTGCTTTTCTTACTTCTATTTTGCACTCATTCTATTGGGAAATCAATCTAGAATTGAATACTTTGTTCATACTACAATTATAGTTTATCTTTCACATCATTCTATTTTCATTCCTTTTGTCTTTTTTTATGTACCTATTTCATGCTTTTTTCCTGAAGATCCACTGTTGACACTGCCCCCCAAATATTCTCATGTTCAGAAAGCTCATCACTGTGTATCCTTTGCTAATTTGCTCAGTTTTGCATCATAAGTAATAATATCAGTGATATCTTTAGATTTATATAATTCCTTTGGCCACGAGACTTAGGTTTATATAATTATATTTATATAATTCCTTTGGCCACGAAACCACCTGACTTAGGTTTAACCCATGTATCGAAGATATTTTTCTTTTGCAGATATAAGAATCCCTACTATTGAATTATAAAACATCTAGATAACTATAGAGAAATTTTAGAGAGCATTTCATCTTCCCAGAATACAGAATACAGACCTATACAATCTCTACACTTATCTGATCAAAGGTTATAGCACCTTTTCTTCTAGCCTTGGTTTAAAAAAAATATATAGTGGAAAAGCCAAAAAAGTTTTCATGTGTAAGTAGACATCTCAGTGTGCTGATAGTAAAGTTTAAATATAAATCAGAATGTGTCTTGCAAAATGAAATCCCTTAAAGTTTTATTCAGTTGAGATTTGAGCTTGAAAAGAATTGCTTAAAAGGTTTTGCAAATAAATAAAAAACAGGATTTATTTAATCACAAACAGAAAAGAATAGGTAAACAGAAGAAAGGTCAAAGATGTTATACTTTCCTTGCTGGCTGCCTATGTTGGGATGGCTCTGATGGAATGCCAAATTCCACATTGTTTCTTGGGTAAAATTCAATGTTAATATTCCGTACATCTTATTCTTCAGTGCAGAGAAGTACTCCCAATGACAACCCCTTATCCGTGACAACGTTTCATCCTACTTAAAACAGATAAAGAAAATATCTTTAACAAGCTAAGACTAAAGATTTCTTGGACAAATTATAAAAATTACCTGAAACAAACATGTTTCAAATAACTAAAAGCTGCCTTATAGGCACCCTAACAGCTATTCTAAATCAGACAAATTAAACATTAATTACCTCATTATAATGCAGGTCTAGGGCCTTGGTTCACTCAAATTTTGATCTTTGCCTCCTTGTCTTTTGATTGCCAGCTTCCTTCAGATTGGAAAACGAGAGAAAAACATAATAAAACAACAAACACATAAGAACATTAAGAAAAATGCTATTTAAGTTTAACTTATATAACAACAGATACATAAACAAAACCATTTATATGCAACATACAAAAAAAGTTAATGTAAACACTGCATGAAGGCCAAAATTTCTGTATTCTTACACATTTTTAAAGTAAATCTTGGAGACAGTTTACAATATTTTATTTTGAAAAGATGTCTAATAGCTATTCCACTATCTCTTTGGTCCTCAAAAGAATGTACATTTCCATTTTCCTGCCTGTTTTAAATTCTAATGTACATATCTTTATTTTTTCATTTTATTTGGTGTTGCCATTTTAAAGTTAATTTTATAGCTGCCAGTATTAAAGTAATGTAACTTCTATTTTCATTTTCTTTAATTATTAATTATTGTTGTAGTTATTTGAACCTATTTTAATAGTCTGTATTAAGATTTGTTTTATGCTGCTGTTTTAGATTTAAATGTTTATACATTAAAAATAGCAATAGCAATAGCACTTAGACTTTATACTGCTTCACAGTGCTTTACAGCCCTTTTTAAACAGTTTACACAGTCAGCATATTGCCTCCAACAATCTGGATGCTCATTTTTCCAACCTCAGAACAATGGAAGGCTGAATCAGCCTTGAGCCGGTGAGACTCAAACTGCCGAACTGCTGGCAGTCGGCAGAATTATCCTGCAATACTGCACTCTAATTGCTGTGCCACCATTGTTCATACGAAAGAAAGCAACCTACAAAGATAGCTTATAAATTGTTTAATGAATACACTTATTGGTTTTTCAGCTATTAAATTAAAATCTTTACTTAACTATATAGCTTATTTAGTATGTCTCATAAAATGATGCCTAGACCTGCAAATGATAACAAAATAAAGATTTGTTAGAAAATTGCAGCAAGTCTTAGATGCTTGTGCTCCTTCTTTTTATCTTCTTGTGCAAAACCAATACGTACTCATATAAAGTTTACTCTATTGAAGAAAAAAGTTATAGGAAAGCAATTTCTTTGCACAAATATTTGGATGACAATTAGAGAACTGTTATGATTGAAAAAGTAACATTTGTTGTTCACCATAATTTCCCTTCTTTTTATTATTTCCCCTCCTCTCAAAAAATAAAACAAAACAACCCTGTAGCAAGATAAGATAAAATATGATTTATTTCCATGGTTGTAATACAAGGAAACAGAAGAGATAGTCCAGGGCATTCAAATGCAGGATTCAGGCCCAGCCAAATTTATTACTATGTTTGCACAGAGTACTTGATAAAGAATACCTGCTTGTTTTATCTACAATATTTTCCTCAAAATTAATGCTTTGCTTACACATGGAATGTGATAAAATATGCCAATCATTATTTCTCAAAACAAAAACAACTGAAGACATGAAAAAATGGTAATTGTTAAAAGCTTCTGAAGAAGAACAGTAACAATCCAGCTAATTTTCAGTTAATTTTGCATGTGGCAAATGCCATAATTGAATTAAAGCATAAGTCTCCATGGGGATAATCTGAATCCAGAGTCAAGTATGATTTCCAAAGTATGAGTTAGATTAATTCAAAAGTAATCCAAGTTCTGGAGAAACAAATGCTACTTTTTTGTAACTAATCTTGGAAAATATTACCCATTGTACATGTTGAAGAATCCTTTTCTAATCAAACCCAGTACGAACTAATGCTTTCTTTGCTTGGATAATAATTTACAAAAATAACATATTATAGAAATATTATTTATATATTAATCACATTTATATGAAGGTCCATCTCATAGGTGGGAATTTAAGAGAAGATTTATTTAAATTTGTCATATAAGAACATGATTTTCTACAATTAAATATAATTATTTACTTTACATAAGAGGAGCGGAAAGAGTTCAGAAAAACTTAATTTCTTCTTTTTCTCAGAAGTTAATCTATGCAAGAAATAAACTGCCTGCCTTCTAAAGATTATTTCTGATCTTAGTTTTCCAAATAACATTTTTCTTACTAAAAACATTGCTGATACCTTTTTTTTTAATTTTGTAAGGCCCATTTGGTAGAATTCAATGCCACTAAAACATCTATCATCATGTTCTATTCCCTTATAAGGAGTGTCTGGAGACAGTAAGTCTGGCTGCCGGCTTTTCAGAGAGCGGGAAACCCTGC
>JAEANM010023958.1:0-11254 GCA_017656035.1 Myanophis thanlyinensis
CTACCTATGATGTCAATTACAGGCCTCTCTCATCTTTTTAAGTGGGAGAAATTGCACAATTGGTGGCTGACTAAATATTTTTTTGCCCCACTGTATATTTCCCTTTTTCATTATATTTTTACTACTTTTTAATATTTTATTACTTTTTACTTTTTCTTTTTTGGGTTAGGGCAAATATTTTTTTTTTGGTTGTTAATTTTTACCCCTGGCTATTTTGTGTCCTATCCTCTTTTTTATTTGAACCAGTTGGATTAGGGCAAATAAGTGCCTGAAGACTCTCTTTTTCTTTTTTTCTCTTTCTTTGGGATACAGTATTTGAAGATTTTTTTTTTTGCTTTGCTATCTGTTGGATTAAGGTACACAAGTACCTGAATATTTTTTTTTGTACGTTTACCTTGACTAAATTTTTAAAAGATGAGCAGAAAGCCAATATTTACAGTCCCATCAACATCAGGCTCAGCCTCTTCTTCACCGTCGGGAGGACAGCATTCAATACAGGCTATGTTATCCCAGGAAGACAAAGGAGAAGGGAAAAGACAAGCAGGAAGTGACCTTGCAGATGATTTTACAAGGAATTCAAAAGATTCAAGTGACTATTACTCTTCCCTTTGTTAAAAACAGCCTTTCTAAAACCTATGGTCTGTATTAGGCTGTTTTCACCAAGCGGTTTGTATAAAATAAGAACACATCCCACATTCCCATTAGTCCACTATCTTCAATCAGTTCCTCCTTATGATGATGTTACCTGTTCAGTCAAGTCTGACTCTCGGCGATTCTATGGGCCAGGTCTCTTCATGTCTTCTGTTTTTGCATGGTTTCCATGCTCTGGTGTGTGGCAGCTTGGATGGTACCCAGCCACCATGTTCTTTGGCAATCTAGTTTTCTTTTACCACTGACTCTTCCCAACATAAATGCTTTCTCCAGTGAATGTCCCCTCGTGTGACATGGCCAAAATAAGTGAAACACAGTTTTGTGATTTTTGTCTTCCAGTGATAGGTCTGGTGTTATGCGCTCCAGGACTTGTCAGACAACCTTTGCTGTCCAAGGAATACATGGGAGCCTTCTTCAGCACACCATCTCAAATGAGTCGGTTTCGTTCCTGTCCTTTTTTTAAGGTCCAACTTTCACAACTATAGGTACCTATGGTGAACACAAAAGAGCACACTAAGCTAAATTTGGTTGCCAACTGATGTCCTTGCTTTTCCATATTCAGCTCATGTTCATCATTGCTGTTGTGCCCGAATACAATCTGACATTTTATTTCTGTGCAGCATTCACTGCTGTGAGCTGTGTAATCCTAGGAAGTGAATTTTTCTTCATATTCTATCATGAAAAAGTGCCTGATGTGCTAGAGCAAACATGACCTAACATAGCTTAGAAGCACTACTAAGGCCTACCTCATAAGAGTTTACAGATGGCAAAGCATCAGTACATTTCTGTCCTTATGGCATCTGTGGAGGGCAGTCCAGCCACCCTATTCATGGTGACTCAGCTTCTCCTGTTTAAGGAGGTCACAGAAGTTCACCTGCAGAACCACAGTGCATTTGTCAGACAAAGTTGCTTGGATCCATCCCAGTTGGAATCCAGCCTTGGTACAGATCCTATGGAGGTATCTGGGACACACACCATGCCCGTTACCTGGGATGACTTTGATCCAGTTGGGCCAGAATTCTTCCCCATTAGCAAAGGCCTCCCAGGAGATGATGTGTGGCTGGGTTTTCACAACGGTAAATCCTTGAGAGAAAGAGACGCGGTTGTCCCTTTGTCAGTTAAGGAGGTGCTGGTTCATCCCCTTCTCAAGCAACGACCTATAGACCAAGCCTTACTAGGTAATTTTCGTACTGTATCCAACAATCTCTTTTTAGAGAAGGATGTTGAGAAGGTGGTTGAACAACAGCTGGGAAGGGAAGTATCCTGAAGACGATTGAGTGTCTGGGCTCCTTTTCGGCAGCTTCAGGCCTGGAATTGAAACAGGGCCAGTGAGTGATGCATGCCTTCCGATGGGAGTGGGATGGGGGCAGCGCCCCCACATCCTCCTTGGCCCCTCAGTCTTCAGCTCCACCCCCACTAGGGTTTCCTTTCGGGGGGCGGCGGGAGGGAAGGACTGGAGTGGGCAGTCTTTTGCTGATCCTGCACGTCGCGATGCTGGTCAGGGGTCCTCGGCCCCTCTCTCCGCCCCTGCTGGCCCAGGGGAGTCATTGCCCCACGTTCTGCGTGGGGCCGTGATGCTCCACACGGGCCCTCCGGGGAGGAGACTTGCCAGACGGCAGAATCGCGCCAGAATCACGCAGACTTGACAAGAGCGGCCGTCAAGCGCCGACCCAACGCGTGGGTCCTTTTTGGCGATCCGGGACCGCCGAGCCAAGGAAACCGCTCCGCTTCCCACCGGGAGAGGCTGCGAGAGAGCGTAGCACAGAGCGCAGGCGCGGCAGCCTCCGTCCCAGCAGGAGTATTCTTCCCCCACCGGCGCAGTCCGATGACACCACCGCGAGGGCCGTCACTTCCGGGCAGTGAGGCGCGGCGGCCGCCATCTTGGGCGGCTGCGGGAGGCGGCGGCTGGGTGGGTGCATGCGATCGGCAGCGACGCTGCCGCTCTCCCCCGCCGGCCATGGCCGGGCAGTTCGACGCGGAGGACCAAGCGAGCTGGTACTGGGGGCGGCTGAGCCGGGCGGAGGCGGTGGAGCTCCTGCAGGGGCAGCGCCACGGCACCTTCCTGGTGCGGGATTCGGGCAGCATCCTGGGCGACTTCGTCCTCTCCGTCTCCGAGAGCTCGCGCGTCTCGCACTACATCGTCAACAGCCAGGGCGGGGGCGGGGCGGGGGCGGCCCCCCCGGCGCCCGGTGAGTTCCCCCCTCCTTCCCCTCCCCTCCCTTTTCCGGCCTCCGCCCCGCCGATCTCTCCTTCGCCCGGGCGTCCTCGGGACGCAGCCGGGCGGAGCGTCCTGCCTGCAGCTCTGGTGGAATCACTTTTGGACTTACTCATCCCTAAAATCCCCTCGTGGTCTCCCATCCACGCGCTAAGCAGGGCCAGTTGCTTGTGTTGTTTGAGATGAGCCGGTGTCGCCTATGTTGCCGCAGCTACTTCCGTGTAGTTGAATAGAATGCTCTTTGGCAGTTTGAATCTGGGTCTTCTGCCTCTGGGCTGAATGGTGAGGATTAGGACCCTTCCTGTGGTGGCTCTAGGGCCCTGGGATTCCTCAAGGCGGCAGGCCCCTTCTTTCTTAAAGAAGGCGGGTCAAATCATGTTGTGTAATTACATTTAGGTTTGCAGTTGTTCCCTTTAATTAAGGAAGCTGATACCTGCTTTTGAGTTTGTGTATTACCTCTGAAGAGCTTCCACTTAATTTTGCTGCTTATCAAGTGGATTTGTGCATAAATTATGTGCTAAATGAAGGTACTGCAAATTAATGGATATGATTTATTTAGCTTTTCATTTTTAAGAAACAGAATGGGTTGTTAGTTGTAATGCTATTCTTGGTGTTACCTGTTTCATTATTTCCTTTTTGTTTCCCCGCTTGCAGGGTTGTCTCCTTCTAAGTTTCGGATAGGTGATCAAGAGTTTGATTCTTTACCAGCTTTGTTGGAGTTCTACAAAATACACTACTTGGACACTACAACATTGATAGAGCCTGTTTCAAAATCAAAGCATAACAATGATGCACAGCTCAGGCAGGAAGAAGTTGAATATGTACGTGCTCTTTTTGACTTTAGTGGCAACGACGAGGAAGACCTCCCATTTAAGAAAGGAGACATACTGAGGATCTGGGAAAAGCCCGAAGAGCAATGGTGGAATGCAGAGGACGGTGGTGGCAGGCGAGGCATGATACCTGTTCCTTATGTCGAGAAGTATAAACCTGCCTCTGTTGCAGTCTCCGCTCCGATTGGAAGTAACCAGGATAGCACCTACCCACAAGCATTGGGTGGGCCAGAACCAGGTCCCTATGCTCAGCCTAGCATCAACACACCACTCCCCAACCTTCAGAATGGGCCAATACTTGCCCGGGTCATCCAGAAACGGGTCCCTAATGCTTATGACAAGACAGCCTTGGCCTTGGAGGTATGTGGTGCTGCAGTGCCGAGAGAATTCTCACTCTGATTCTTCTATTTTGAAAAGAATGGGGGAACCCTTCAATTGTTAATTTGCGAGTAGCAAGGTTTCCAAGCCACTGATGGTGATGTTCTTCACAAATGTAGTATGTGTAAAGACTAGCATGATCATCTTTAAATGGATAGTATTTCTGTATTGTGAGTGCTGTGCTCTTTGTGTGTTTGCCTTCCCTGTAAGAAGCCCACTGATTCCTTAAGTTCTGTCTGAAGCATTTTCAAAGGAAAAGTAGCTATAGTGAAAAAGTATAGTTTGGCCTTTCATGCCCAAAGGCTATGGATTATACTGCTTTGAGTTTTGATACACATTATTTTCTTGGGTGTTAGCTAAATGTATCCCAGCTTGGTTTCTTCTAAAGAAACTTCTCCCTTCTTCTAGGGAGAGGGGGCGGTATATAAATCTAATCTAATAAACATAAAGCAACAGGATAAGTCAGGAAATGGCACTGGGAAAAGGTTGGGATGCTAGTTCGCTTGGGAACTGATAGCAGAAGGTCCTGCCTTAATGGAAGTGTATTTGTATCATTGCAGGTAGTCCATATCTTACATCCACAATTGAGCCCAAAATTTATGTTGTTAGGTGAGAAATTTGTTGAATTTTGCTCCATTTTACAACTCTTTTGCCACAGTTAAATGAATCACTACAGTTGTTAAATTAGTAGCACAGTTGTTAAGTGAATCTAGTTTCCCCATTGAGTTCGCTTGTCAGAAAGTCACAAAAGAGAATCAACTCCAGGACACTGCAACCGTCATAAATGTGAGTGAATTGTCAAGCATCCAAATGTAAATCATGTGACCATGGGGATGCTGCAAGTCATAAATGTGAAAAGCAGTCATAAGTCACTTTTTTCAGTGCCATAACTTCAAAGTCACTTTTTAACTGTTGTAAGTGAAGGACTACCTGTAATTATGTCTGCTTAGCCAGATTGTGATGCTTGAACTGCCTCCATTCTTATAAAGAACACCATGACTGCCTAGTACTGGTAATAGCTCAGGGTGTAGACTGGCTCTTTGGTGCCTTTGCCTTGGGCGGAATCCCACAATGGGCTGTTGAGGAACACTAATTATGAGTCTTGATTTATATAGTTAAAGGGTAACACACCCTTGTTCCCAAAATATTACTTTGTTCTCAAGCTGGGATTGATCTGTAATTGTTTCCAAAGTCATTAGTGTTAAGCAGAACTGCCAGAATGATGAGGCATTGACAAAAGAGCTCTGACTTTTCAGCATGACAGGCTTGGAGATGTGGCTCCAGAGATGAAGAAAATAATACATACAGTAGTAATGATTGTGGAAAGTTCTAGTCATTTTTAACCTTTGGTGTTGAGTTCCTTTCTATAGGTGTTTGGGTGAGTTAGGTCATAATTTGTGCTGAAAGTTCATTGAGTAAGTAACAAAGGCAAATTATCTGGTTTGACTCTTTGCTCTCTGGACTAAAAGGAGCTTTATTGCACAGCTCTGCATCCCTTTGGAACAAAACCTGAGGTTCAAATAGCATGCCATATTTCCTCCTTGGTGGAAAAGGAGAAAAGCTATAGTTGTTGCTGTCAAACGAGCAGCTGTTACCTCCGATTCCTTGTTTAACCATATTGCTTTCCACTGGCTAACATGTTGCTGTTAGCCAGGGGGCTTTCCCAGAGTATGCCTGTTTGAATAAGTGCCCAGAGTTGATACAGAGTTGACAGTGGTGTGTTTCTTGGTTTGCAGGTTGGTGAATTAGTCAAGGTCACCAAGATTAACATGAGTGGCCAGTGGGAAGGAGAATGCAATGGCAGACGCGGCCATTTCCCATTCACACATGTCCGGATGCTGGATCAACAGAATCCTGAAGAGGACTTCAGCTGAAAAGGACCCCACTGTTCTGCTTACGGATGGGACAAGCACACGGAGTTTCATAGATACAGCAATGGAGACTGCTTCTTGAGAAGTCAAAAGTAGGTTTGTTTGTGCCAGCATTCTGGTATTGAAGATGAACTGTCCCTGGGACACAACACTCATGCTTGTGTTTTCAGGGCATGGCTTCTGTGCCAAGAGGTAGGTCAAAGACATTACATTCCTGCCCTTCCCCCCAGTAGGATGAGAATGCTACCCAGGGCTGTGGAGCTCAGGCTTTGTCAGTTGCATGGCTTTCTCTGTAGGTAGATAACCTGAGTGGCTTGATAGGACGCTCACGGCTTGCTAGCCTAAATATTCCTCTCTTTGGATCTGATATATATTGTAATTTCTGTCCCATAACTGCTTATTGCAAAATGAGTACACTATGCATCGCCCTGGTCTATTTTCTACATGTATTTTGATACTGGGATAGCTGGAGCTTAACAATTATATTTTGGATGCGTTCGGGCGAAGTCTGCTCATTATTGTGAGTTCCAAAAATTTGTCTTTAGTACAGACATAGCAAGTAGCTGACTTAATTTCAGAGGTAGATGTTAATGGATATTAAATATTGGTGGAATGTTAAGCTTTCCTTAAAGTGCAGAGAACTGTGTTCATTGTACTTTTTAATTGCCGACTTATCTGAGCACTACACTCCAAAGCATTAGCCAGTTATAGAAAGAGATGAGTGCCTGAAAATTTCCTTTTTGTACTTTCTACTTACTCCATATAGCAAGGCAAATATTGCCATGATAAATGAAAATGCCAAATACTTTCTTCTATAAATGGTTCCTTTCAAATTATGGTTCCATCTACAAAGCATTCTGATGGTGGTTTCATGAAGAACTTATTTTTAATAAACTAATGAAAATACTAAAATGCTTTTGGATTGATTC
Source organism: Myanophis thanlyinensis (assembly GCA_017656035.1). Lineage (NCBI taxonomy): Eukaryota > Metazoa > Chordata > Lepidosauria > Squamata > Homalopsidae > Myanophis > Myanophis thanlyinensis. The sequence continues at coordinate 6,875 of JAEANM010023958.1, forward strand.
TAAAACATGAGTTTACACACAGTATCTTTCCACCACTCATGACTTGAATAGACCAATTTTTCTACTAACATTTCCCAGATTGCTTGTTGCCAAGCTTCTTTTTGACTTAATATTGCTAGAAAAATAACCTTGAATCAACAAGATTTCCTTTATCAAACTGTGCATGCCCCATACTCTTCCCAAGACTGAACTGCAGGTGTGTAATACGCCATCTCATATCCCATTAATAAAGAAGGAAAATGTCCTTTTGTGCTTATGATATAGTGCCATTCTGTTCTTGCTTTAAGAATATTGAAATGGCTGGATCCCACTTGTCTGTCAAGGAAGTCTCATGTGCCACTCCCCCCCCCCCCCCAAAAAAAAAATCAATTAGAATATGAACAGAGCAGTGCACCAGTTAATCCTTACATTTACATATAGTTGCATTACCCATAAAGGGCTAGGCCTAAGTATATTTTGCAGGGGAGTTGGCTGTGGATTATTGGAATGTACTACCCAATCATCCTTAGGTGTTAGTTAAGTCAGCTTTTCAACATGATGGGAGTTTGTAGATCCCAATTTCATATGAATCCACAGATGAGAATGGTCCATTTCCTAGTAAAATGGTTATCCATTGGTGACACTATGCAAAGCACTGCTGCCCAGTGGGTCACCGAGGCTGGGTTATTAGATCTGTTCTGAAAACCGAATGCTCAGCAGTTTCAACTACTCTTCTCAAGATCTTAGGAAAGGCAGCAGTGCCACCAGTTGCCTCCGTTTGACTTTTATAGCTTGCTGTGGGAATTTGTTTTATGGGAAGTTCAGTAGAGAATGTAAGATTTGCTTCCCTCAAAATGATTTTTCCGAAGCAGATCCTAAAGTATTCTTGAAAACCACAGAATCTCTCCAATTGAGGTTGGTTGATTTTCTGTACTCTTGCAGGAAGTACCTCTTAAAGAGATATACAGAAGTTTTATTCAACAGGATGCACTGCATTTAAGTAGAAACATAGTTTATTATAATACATTTCTGCTTAGGCTCTGCCAAGTTGGCAGCATTAGAAACAAAAGGGCAATGTTTTTACTGTAATGTTGGAATTCCGTGACCAATTCTGCAATGTTGATCCTTCAGAATTTCTGGAATGATACACAGAGCCTGTAGTTTGTTGAATTTTGACCAGCTATTATGATTTATAAACCATATTGACTGTATATTATAAAACTAATCAATTTTGTTTTATTCACTAAACCATGACAGTATAGTATGTAAAATTATTCAATATGTTTGTGTATTATGCTTTGCTTTTGGTTTAATGTGTGAATCATCCCAATGGAGTTTATTCAGCAAACCAACTACAGAAGAACAAGTGTATTATTCCAGTATTCATATTTCAACCACTTTATTTCAGTTTTCAAAGTATGGTTGCAATATTATCACCCTTCCTCTCTTCTAGTATCAGAGGCATTTCATGATTTACTTCTTACTCTGACGAAGCACCTGCTTTGCTTGAAGACCTAGGCAGTCAATTTTGGGTAGTTAACTTTCCCCTGAATTAGAATGACCTGCTATAAGAACACCACTGGTCACTATTTTTATTTTGTGATGCATTTTTGCATAGTATTACACTACTCAGTTTAAATGGGTTGTTTTTTTCTAGCTAGTATTTTAGTCAATCCCAGCATTTCATAATAAAACCTGATGTGATCAAAGCTTGTTAATCTATTATAACTGCAAGTATTTTAATCATTTTAATAATATGCTGTCAGAATGAAAAATGCTGTACACAGACTAAAGCGAAAGCATATATAAAATGTGCCCTGTATTATATAACACTACACACTTTCTTGACAGTTATTTTTTGTAGCCTGTAATCAACATGTGTATAAAATGTGGCGTAAATAAAAATTGCAAAAGTGGAATTTGTGATTCATTGCCTTAACAATGGTTAAGTGCATGGATAGCCAGTGGGTGGGCTGATTCTAAAGACGCACTATATTGTTCAAATAAGTGTTTTTTAAATTCTTTTGTTTTAGAATAGTGAAGAAGAAAACACAAAGAAAAATACACTATCAAAGAAAAATGCTTTTTAAAAAGAAGTAAAATAAAAATATCATTTTAATAGTAAGTAGTGACAATTCTTTAGTTATCTAATGCAATTATGTGAGTTATCTTAAATGACAAGATCAGTTGCTGCTGAACAAAAAAGATTGTCAATTGATATGAGAAGCACTGTCAATTTAAATCCATAGTAAAAGCCTTTAAAAACTGGATCAAGCTAAACATAGCTGAGAAATCCTTTGTTATGACTGCAGCTATAAAGGACATGATACATGATACTGAGGGTCCCGGCCTTCTCTATGACAGCACCCTCCCTGTGGAATGAATTCCCCCCGGAGATCTGTACTATTACGGATCTCCGGTGTTTCCGACGTGCCCTGAAGACCCATTTGTTTCAACTAGCCGGCCTGGCCTGATACCTGGGGTTTTAATTTAGCTTAATTTATTTTAAACTGAATTAATTTAAATTAAATTTTAACTGTTTATATTTTAATTGTTTTTAAACTGATTTTAATTGAATTTTAATTATAATGATGTTAATTGGACAGCCTTTATTTAATTATTTTAATAGGTTTTAAATTGTTATTGTATTTATGTTTTTTATTGGCTATGCACAGCCCCAGTCCCTAGGGAGAGGGGGCGGTATATAAATCAAATAAAACCTAAACCTAAACATGATTATTAACAAACTTGTGCTTTTTGATAAATATGGGCCAGCAAGTTTCATGCCTAGCTTTTCTTAAATAGAATGATACAGTTGGAAGGGACCTTGGAGGTCTTCTAGTCCAATCCCCTGCTGAGGCAGGAAACTATACCAGGGGTCTGCGACCTTAAACACTCAGACCTATTTCCCATAGAAAACACTGAGAACCACACAACCCTTTTGATGTCTACTTTACTTTACTTTCATTGAATTTCTATACCGCCTCCCTCCCAAAGAACTCGAGGCGATGTACAGCCAATAAAAACATGAATATATACAATTAAGACTAAATTAAAATTACAAATTGATATAAAGGCCAATCAATTAAAACCCAATTTAAAAACAGTTAAAAATTAAAAAAATAATTAAAATTTAAAAAACTACTTTAAAAACAAAATTTAAAATTTAAACCTCCATTAAGTACTAGGCCAGACTGGCCTGCTGAAACAGGTGGGTTTTTAATGTGCGCCGGAAGGTCCGCAAGTCTGTAATGGTCCGGGTCTCCGGGGGCAATTCGTTCCAGAGGGAGGGTGCACCCACAGAGAAGGCTCGCACCCTTGGGGCTGTCAGACGACACCATCCAGACAATGGAACCCTGAGGAGGCCAGGCCTGTGGGAACGCACAGATCGGCTGGAGGTGGATGGTGGCAACTTGCATTTACAAACAGCCTGTCAGAGTAAGGGTATGTTTTAAGTAAGGGACAGTCTTTCTAAAGTGGGGTATCACCAACATAGCGATGATACCTCAATCCCAAATCATTGGATCACTCACCCAGTTGTTTCACGTACATGTTAAACGTGCACAGAAAGCATCAAGTCTTCCCCTCCCACCCCACTCTACAAAACAGGCTTTTTCAAAAGGCTACTGGACTTTTGTTTTTCCTAAATGATATTTCACTTCTTATCCAAAAAGCTTTTTCAGTAACTCAGAACTGAAGAAGCTTCTTGAGTGAGAAGCAAAACATTTTCAAAGGAAAAAAACCCAAGAAAGTCCACTTGCCTTTTGAAAAAGCACCTTTGGGACAACCATGCCCTAGTTGACTGAGAGTTCTCCACTGACACCTATTGCAACCAACCCCAGAAGGAGGAGCACAGCAGTTTTGCCAAACGTGAGAGCCAGTCCAGTGGGAGATCAGGATCGAAAGGAATGAAGGCGACTAAGGGGTCTCTGACTCAAGAACAGAAGGCCCAAACACAGCAACTGCATCCTACCACTCCCCCACCAAGCAATCTAGAAGTGTGCTTAGAGCCTTTGCAGTCCCATATTCAGGTCTGCCCATTACCAACCACAGAATCAAGGATAGGCAGTGAGGCTTGTACAATAACAACCGGAATGAACTGTGGAGCCCAATCTAACACACAGGGACTTACATCAAGCAATCAACTGCAGTGCCTCTGGAAGCCACCCATGTGTTGTCTTACACAACTGTAACACCTCTACCCCTGCCCTGCCTAAGAGTTACAGCGGATGCCATGCCAAAAACCCACTTGGGCACATGTCTGAGATGGGAACACAGGCCTCAAAGCTCAGTTAAATTTGGTAATATATTCATTCATTCATTCATTTAATCAAATTTATATACTGCCCCCTCTCCCTAGGGACTCGGGGCGGTGAACAGCCGATAAAAACAGAATACAAA
>JAEANM010023959.1:0-11254 GCA_017656035.1 Myanophis thanlyinensis
TCAATTTAAAATCCCATTTAAAATTAATTGTACAACTTTAAAACCCAAAGTTAAAATACCCCGGAGGTGTCAGGCCATTGTAACATGTTCCTTTTTCCTTAATCCAGGCAAGAGGGCCCTGATGGGACAGGTAATTGACCACCTCTTAGCCATTAGGGCCATTGGACCTATTCCACAGGAAGAAACAGGAATGGTTTTTTACTCCATCCTGTTTGTTGTTCCCAAAGCTTCGGGGGGATAGAGAGAGATTCTAGACCTTAAGCAATTGAATGTGCATATTAGATACCATTGCTTTTTAAATGCACTGTCTGCACCTTGGAGAACATCAGGAAGGGCGACTTCCTGGCATGTATAGACCTGTCTGAGGCGTACTTATACATTCAAGTCTGTGTCTCCCACAGACGTTACCTTAGATTTTGTTATGTGGGCAGACATTTCCAATATAGAGCCTTACCGTTTGGGCTCTCTTCTGCCCCCAAAACATTTACTAAGGTGCTTGTAGCATTAACCGCACATCTGAGACTGTTGCCGGTATGTATTCAGGTTACCTGGACGATATCCTTATCATTTCTTCATCGTCCAATCAGGCGACACATAATGTTCGGGTAAGAATACAAACACTTCAGGCACATAACTTTTCCATTAACTGGGAAAAGAGCCACCTTGTCCCAGTGACCTGCCTTCAGCATCTGGGTGCAGTCATTGACTATATCCTGTCACGTGTTTTCATCTCAGGAGCGGCGGTCCAAATTACACACCTTGGTTAGGCAGTTTTTACATGAATGGTCTGTTCCAGTAGCCTTTTTATCACAGTTACTGGGAACTATGATTTCCTGCATAGGTATCGTGCCATGGGCACGGTTACATGCCAGACCTTTACAATGGTTTTTATTGCCATTCCAGCATGCTGGCCACAGTAATGACCAAACCAAGGTGCAAGTTTCCCATGAGGTGATTAATTCCTTATGCTGGTGCACTTTAGCTGCACTTACGGACTCCTCTTTCAAGGAAACAGACGTCATTATTACCACATATGCGAGTCTATTTGGGTGGGGAGCACACTATAATGAACAAATGGCCCGGGGTGGTGGTATTCATTGGACCTCTGTAATAACATTAACTGGCTGCAACTGCACGGCATCCACATAGCTCTCAAGTACTTCAGCCCTAGCCTGCAGGGATCAGATGTATTAATTTTAACAGATAACATGGCTGCTAAGGCCCACATTAACCAGCAGGGGGGAACCCACTCATGGTCCTTGATGAGGGAGGCCCAGGACTTATCTCTCTGGGCAGAATCTCATCTTTCTTCCCTTAAGGCTCAATACATTTCAGGTGTGACAAATGTTCAGGCCGATTGGTTGAGTCGGGCCACAGTGGATCACTTGGAGTGGCAACTTCATCCTGACCTCTTTCAAGAGATAACTGTGAGATTTGGCACTCCAGTGATTGATTTATTTGCCTCTTCAACAAATACCCAGCTGCCAAGATTTTTCAGCCGTTTTCCAACTCAAGAGTCAGAAGGTACCAATGCTTTACAAAGCGTCTGGCCACCAGGCCTATTATATGCCTTTCCTCCTCTTTCCCTCATTCCAGGCATGATAACACCAATCATACAGACGAAGGCCAAGGTTATACTAGTGGCTCCCTTCTGGCCCAGGAGACACTGGTTCTCGGATCTCGTAGATCTGTCTATCGCCAGATCCTGGAGGATACCAGTGCGCAAATTAATGCTTCAGCAGGGCCAGCTAACCCATCCAGACCCGGCCTATCTCCAATAGGCCATCTGGAAATTGAACAGCAAATACTAGCCAATAATCACCTTTCTGAAAGAATAATATGAACAATTCAGGCTTCCAGGGAACCTTCCACCATTAGAATATATGAGGCCACCTGGAAGGTGTTCACTCTCTGGTGCCATAAATTAGGGACGGATCCATTTTCTTCATCAGTGGGACAGATCCTGGAGTTTATCCAAATTGGTCTAGACAGAGGCCTTGCCCCTAACACTCTACGTAGGCAGGTTGTGGCCCTTTCAAAAGTCCTGGCCTGTGGAAACCATCGTTCCCTCTCTCAGCATCCTGTGATCTATTCCTTTCTCAAAGGAGCATCCTGTCTGAAAACTCCAGTAGTTAATAGATATCCTACATGGAACCTGCCAAAAGTCTTGCAAGCCCTAATGCTGGCCCCGTTTGAGCCCATTTGCGACACTAGCCTACGCCTGTTATCATACAAGGTGGCCTTTCTTGTTGCCATTACATCTGCTCGCAGGAACTGGCTTGTCGGTCCATCTAGACCTATTTACCCGAATTGGGTTGTACTCTGTTTGGATCACTGTTTTATTCCAAAAATTAACTGTTGGTTCCACAAAGCGCAAGAACTTACCTTACCGGACTTCTGTCCCAAACCGGTTCACCAGTGGGAAAAGTCTTGGCACACATTGGACATCCGCAGGGCACTTAAAGTTTATATTGCCTGGACTGCTCCGATTAGGAGGATAGAGTCCTTGTTTATAGCCTTTAACCCCAGTGTTTTGGGGAAGCAGGTGACTTCTGTTACCATTGGTTGCTGGATTAGAGCATGTATTTCAGGTGCTTATCACTCACAGCAATTGCAGGTCCTGGAACGTTTAACAGCACACTCCACTAGGAGTGCATCTACCACAGTGGCTTGGTTGACCCGGGTGCCTATTGAGGACATCTGCAAGGCAACGATCTGGTCCACACCTTATTCTTTCATAAGGCACTACAGGATTGACAAATTTGCATCCGCTGACGCAGCCTTTGGCAGATGTGTGCTCCAATAACTGCAGGGGGAAGAAACACAATAGACAAGTAAGTGCCCACCCATTGGACTGCCAGCTTTGGTATGTCCCATTCTTGGATTGTATTCTCAGCACTGTGGAGAAGGGGTATTGGTCCTACCTGATACGCACCTTCTCATGCTGAGAATACAATCCAAACCTGCCCTTTGTGGATAGGGGGTAGGAAGTCTTACTATGGACATTTACTGTCTCGGACCTTTATATTTGTTTGTGGAAGAAGCAATTGTTTTTTGCTGGAGCTCCTACTGCCAATCAACATCTTTCGCTGAAAAACAGGAGAAGCCAGCAACAGGCACTTCATGTTAATTGGCTCAGTCCAGAGATCTACTAGATGGAGACACACCCATTCTTGGATTATATTCTCATTCTTGGATTGTATTCTCAGCACGACGAGAAAGAGCGTATCAGGTAGGACCAATGCCCCTTCTCAATGAGACAAATGTAAAAAAAATAATTCAAAAACTATCTGGAAGCTGCTGTCTAAACTTGGATGGATGAGGCTCCATCATGTTGCAATTCAGTGACTAAAAAGATCAACATTAATAGTGATGTCCAAATTTATTCCAATTACATCTTTTATGAGCATAATTAGCATCTATGGATAAGCAGCTACATTATGAGGAAATGGATGCCAGTTCTTAACACTCCATTAGCTCTCCATGGGTGGTATCAGTGTGAAATTATTTTCACTATTGCCCTTGATATAAACATAAACTGCAATTGGAACTGCAAAAATGGAATGCAGTGTAAAACAACATTAATCACTAATGAAGGTTACAGGAAACTGTTTTCAAGAAGATCTGGAAAACTACAGGTTGTTCAACTGTTGTCTAGTTTGATCAATAATTATTGACCAATAATACTCAAGGTCACATATAGAGATGTGACTCATATTATTACCTGAGATATTAAAATTTTTAATTAGGGTAGATATACTGCACATAGAGAAGATAGGTTTTTCACTAAGTGATACTGTGTTCCTCTCTTTATTTTGGAATGCTGGGCTGATAGAAGGGTAGAATTGGGGATAACAAAGCTGTTCTTGTTTGTAATGCTTTTTCTTTAGAACTTTCCGAACAATTAAAATTACTAATTCAGGTTTTTTCCCATTTTCCCCAAAATAATTAAAACTTTAATTTCATTTATGGATTTGAAGATGAATTTACCGAAAAACTTAGGGAACGTGATTATCTGCTCTTGTTTTTGCTTTTGCCATTGTTATTTCTAAATCTCTATTTAAGATTCTGGGACTTATATGAGACTTATCATTGCATTCATATTAAAATGAAATTATATATCTGTTTTTATTATATATCTCAAGATAGTCATAGTTATATGATTAGGTGAGTATTTGATTTTTTTTTAGTATCATCCTGCACTACTAATCCAAATGGTGATTCCAGTTTTGGATGCAAATTCACCATTCCCTCTCCCCCCCCCCCCTTCCACAGTTGTCTGTAAAAAAGATATGACCAGGCTAGAGCCAGTTTGGTGCATTGGCTAAAAGTTCTGGATTAGAAGCTGGGAAATTTTAGTTTACCTTGGGAATTTTGGTCCATGTTGGGAACAGAAACCAGCACATGACATTGAGACAATCATTTGACATGGACTTGTCCACGGAGGACTGATTTGGACATTCAAACACACAAAAAAGCTTCTATTAGACATTCTTTTATTAGTGAGGGATGTAGAAAACCAAGATGAACTGACAGTAACCCAGCACTTCCCCATTTATATATATCAGATACAGTAGTTTCTGCTTCGTGTTTAATACAGTACCTAAACATAGCAAGATCTATGCCTTTAATTCTTCTCCCTAGTACTGAGGAATAGAATCCAAGCATGGTCATTTCTCTGTCTAGCAGATCTCTGGACTGAGCCAATCAACACAAAGTGCCTGCTGCTGGCTTCCCCAGTTTTTTGGCTCAGTCTGGAGATAGGACATGATTTCTGAAGCTCCTTTCTCCTCTCTGCATTCGATAGGACATGATTTCTGGAGCTCCTTTCTCCTCTTTGCATTCTTGGATTAGAACTGCAGAGATTGCCAATGATTCCTGCCGGCTGGCAGGCACTCACTAAATAAACACGGGGAGAGCTTGCCGCCTTGGTTTTTGTGCTCCCTATTGCTGCACTGGTGCACTCGCAGAGGGGAAAAGGCACCGCGTCCGGCCTTCAGCCAATGACACTGGCCATTTACCACCATCCGATCGATCGGCTCCCCGGACAGGTAGAGCGGCGGCAGGCCTTCGGCTACACAGCGCCAAGATGACCAACAGGCACAACAGTGGCAGATCTTCAGTCAGATTGTCGCAAAAACCTTGGCACGCAGCAGGCCTTCAGCTTAATCACCTCGACTGCCACTTGAACTTTGGAGCACATGGCAGACCTTCGGCCATATTGCTACTGTATTACCAGGCTGTTCAGCGGAGCAGCGGGCCTCCGGCCACATCGCCATGTCCATTGGTTCCAGATGATCCTTCTGGCCTCATGGACCCACACCTGGTCAGATAAGCACTTATCAATCGCAGACTCAGAGGCCCAAAGCATTCTGATGGAGATCCCTTGGAGAGCCCCCGAAATAAGGGGAAATCCCCCCACACACTGTGGGACTGCCCGTAGGTCTTCGGCCGCAGCCACCGCCATTTTGCTAGCATAGTAGTTTATTATTAAACTGCCAGTATTTACTGACTTCAGGAGAACTTTCCCCACTGATATTATTCAATCAGCACTAACAGAGAAAAATGGGACTCTTCTGGTCAGGCGGCTGCCTAGGACCCTTTGCCCTCCCCTGGCTCTACTTGGCCTGGCAGAGAATAATTCCCTCATATCCTTAGTCAAGACCTTCTTGCCTAGCAGGGTTTTCCTACCCATTTGAAGAATCTATCTTCAGGGCTGTTGCTGGGCAGAACAGTGTAGCCTTTCTAGGTTGTTTCACTGTTGCTAGCAGAATTAACAGACAGCCAATAGTTTTTTGCCTTTAATTCCCCCCTAGTCAGTGCTGTGGGCAGGCAAGCCTTTCAGCCTCAAATGGGCCTAGCTATTAAATAAGATGGATCTTAATCCACAATCACAATCTCCTCCCATGGAGATGTCTCAGGTGCAGGACATTCCAGTCCCTTCCCAGAGGGAAAAAAAGAGAAGCAAGGGGAAATCCACTTCCAGAAATCTGTCTGATAAAATTAAGGCCAGAGATTTGCACAAATCCACTGGTTCAGAGGACAGATTTGCCTCCAGTAGAAAACGGGCCTTGGAGAAAGAATTCTCCAAAGCTGAGAAGTGCCTAAAATCAGTAACATACAGAGAGCAGGACTCTCCATACTCTCCACCAATGTCTGCCCCGGCTCAGCACTGATGCATTTCCTTATTGCCAGAAAGGGGTAGAGAGATACATGTAGAGCAGCAAGGCCCACCTGAGGACAGGCCTCGTACTGCGGAGGCCACTTTCACCCCCCCCCATGGCTGCCGGTCTTAGGGAGACTGAGGATGTGCTGAGAATAGAATCCAAACCCACCCCTTATACTTCCAGGGTATTTACCTTATTTAGGGGTATTAAACTCACCACGGTGGAAGAATTACTATTTTTCAGGAGCTCCTGTGGCCAATCAATATCCTTCGCCAAAAAACGGGGGAAGCCAGCAGCAGACACTTTGTGTTGATTGGCTCAGTTCAGAGATCTGCTAGATGGAGATACGCCCATACTCAGATTCTATTCTCAGCACAAGAAGGAGCATATCAGGTAAGACCAACGCCCGATTTCAGCACTCTCTCCTTAGCTGTGCTAAAAAGAAAATATATGTGGATCTCACTTTTGTCCCATTTCTCTTTACATGGTAATAGCTAAGTAGAAACAATAGAACATGTTGTCCAGAGACATTAACATTTCCATTGTGTTGAGCAGAGAATCCAAGAATGGGTTAACTCTACTTTTGTTGCTTAGAGACTGATTCATATTTGATTCAATATGGACACGCCTCTTTCCTGGTTTGGTTCCTAGTTTTTGACTCAGTGTAGTTGCAAAGAGACGTACAATTGAGCTCCAAAAGCAATTATTAAAATCTTCTTGGATTCTCTGGTCTACCAGCAAGACAATAAACGTAAGGCAATCATTTTTGATGGGAATGTGTTCATTGGCCACCCACTTTGTTCGGCAATGCTGCAATGCCCCAGGATTCCTTTCTAAATCATCAGAAAGGCAGTGTCATGAGTGGGACAAATGGCTTTGTCCAAACACTGCCTACTCTCGGATTGTCTCTGCCTTACTTACACCAGGTGTCTGCTGGCTACCTGGCTTACTGGTGAGACTGTGGCGCGACGAAGAGGCTTCTGGGGATCCAGATCAACCTGCGAGGTCTTGCTTTTCGATTGGTTCTGCAGATAAAGCTACCCATGCTCAATTTTTTGCTGCCTGGATTCTGGCCATCTGCTGGCTGTCCAGCTTGCTGGCGGGACCGTGACGGGACTGAAGAGGCTTCTGGGGAGCCGGATTAGCCTGTGTGGCACTGCTATCGTGTACTGCTTTGTTCAGAACTCTGTCCACCCTTAATCCTGTGGATCTGTGACTGCTTGCCCGGCTGCTTGCATCAGCGGCAGAACTGGCATCATTTTGAGAGCTTATTTGACAACCAGATATCAGAGAAGCCTAATGTCCACTGACAGCCACTGGTGACCAGAGCCATTGACCAGGGGATCCTGGGTCATGATCTCGGATTAATATTAATACAAGCCCAAAGGTCGGCTTGGGTTGGAGTCACTGCCAGGGATTCCTGCATATACTCCATTGAAACCACATCAAGCAGGCAGCAACAGCAGTCATAGAACTCCCTACAGGAAGATTGCATTTCAAAGATCATGGAGATTTCTCCAGACCAAAATCATGAGAGCACAGAAAGCAAACAGGACTTCCCAAGTTCTCAGCTAAGACTGCCTCACAAGATCAGGGCAAAAGCCCTTCATTCTAGGGTTTCTTCCAAAACAGAGCACAATGTTGCCAAAAAGCCTTAGAAAAGGAATTTTCCAAGATGGAGAGAAAGAAACAAACAATCTCCTCAGAAGGAGATCTGTTCCCTTCCTGCCAATTCCAACTGACAGCATTTGAGGCTGCACAGGCCAGGAGACAGCAGACTCTGTCACCAGAGGGCACCAAAGAGGACTCTCAAACTCTATTCTGCCTGGAGACTAGCAGACTATTTTTTTCCCCTAGCAATAGCACAGGGCCAAGGGGAATTATTCCATGCTCCCTCTTCTGTATCAATGGCTACCTTCACCCCCACAACTATAGGTCTTCACCAGGGGGAAAGTCAACAGCAGGCATTCTCTGACTTACAGCTCATGATTGCTGAGACCATTGCACAAGGGTTCAAAGGCAGTACCCTGAAAATGTGCCATCTGTCACACCATACTTAGAACAGTGTGGGAAGACACCATCTGGGGTGTCATATACGCAGTGACCTCATTCCTCAGCTTCTATGACAAGTGGGGATTCCATCCTGGAGGATGATGAATCTGTCAGCCCTCTCTGAAGATTGGGATTGGCACCAGATCCTGCATCTTTTGTGAGGCTGTTCCCCCCGGTCCTATTTAAGTCTCTACTCCACAAGGCCAAAATGATGGCCCACTTAGGTGGAGCATCGGCAGGCTCAGAGCCAGCCATAGGAACCCAGGGCCCAAGTGATATTTTATTTTCAGCCACGGTCATAGAAAGCGAGGAGATTCCCTCCCCACAATTGTTTTTAGAAGTCTTCAAAAAACAATGGACAAAACCTGGCTTACATTCTGCACCCAGTACAATGGATAGACGATTGTACAATGTAGCATCGGGCCTTTTGGAGGCCCTATAGGTGCCAGTGGTAGATGAAGCAGTAGCAGCCTTAACATCCCCTTTTATAATGGGGATGTAATAGAAGGCCTTGAATCAGAGGATAAGAGAACGGAACTTACGCTTCACAAGAATTATCAGGCTGCAACTTGGGCAGTTAAGGCGGCGTTGGCAGTTTCATTCTTCAATAGATCCATTCTCCTCTGGCTTCATCAGCTGCAGGATAGAATTTACCCAGATGACATTAGACTGCAGCAAGACATCAACAAAATCATAGCTGCAACCGAGTTCTCTGCAGATACCGCCCTCAATGCAGTCAAAATCACATCCAGGGTGATGGCATTATGCATGGCATCCTGTCGCCTGCGATGGCTTTGCCATTGTCAGGCTGACATGAGGTCAAAGTGGAGTCTGGTTTCAGACCCCTTCCATGGTGGCAAATTGTTTGAGAAAAACCTGAACCTACTACTTGTAGAAAACAGGGACAAAAAGGAAGTTTTCCCTTTAGGGTACAGGAAAGCTGATCGCCACCTTGCCCCTTATCACCACAGACCTTCCTTTTATCCTCCAGAGGTCGGGCTTGAGACTCAACAAAGGACATTCTACCGCCACCCAAAACTTCTGCAAGACCATTCAGGATTCAGAAACAGGGCTAGACAACCATTTCCAACTAAACAGCCATTTCATGGCTCAGGGGTTTGCCCCTCTGGCGCTTGAAATTACTCACTGCCTGAACCTCCTATTGGAAGTCAACTAGGCCTGTTTTTAAACCAATGGGAGGCAACTGTATCAGATAATTGGGTCATTAGCACAGTCAGAGTAGGGTTAGAGTTTCTCTCCATTCCTCCTAGGCACTTCGTCTGTTGTCCAGTAACAGCAAATCCCACCAGAAGAGGTCTCATGGAAGATGCAATCCTACATTTACTGGACATCTAAGCTATAAAGCAAGTCCCCATGGACCAACAGGGTCAGGGGTTCTATTCCATCTTGTTTGTGGTGCCGAGGGACTCAGGAATGAGGGTGGAGGGCAATTCTGGATTTAAAAAGATACCAGTGTGCACTTCCGATACAAACAATTCAAGATGCATTCTCTGCAATCTTGGAAGGCATTAGGAAGGGCAACTTTCTGACATCCATTGATTTGACGGAGGCATACCTACACATCCAGATTCTTCCAGCCCACAGACAGTATCTCAGATTTTACTATGCAGGGCAACATCTTCAATACAAGGCCCTGCCATTCGGACTTTCCTTGGCTGCCAGAGTCTTTACCAAGATGTTAGTTGCATTGGCGATGCACCTCAGAGCCATACCAGTCAGGATACAATGTTATCTGGGTAACATTCTTATCCAATCCTTGTCCCTTACACAGGCATTGAAGGATCTGCAGGTAATAATCGGGTGCTCCAACCTCACGGGTTCTTGATAAATTTCGAGAAGAGTCATCTGACCCCAACAACCTGCCTCTAACATCTGGGCATAGTTATAGGCACAAGGTCGGGTCAAGTTTTCCTCTCCAGGGACCGACAAGACAGCCTAAAAGGTCTGATAAACCAAATCAGAGTAGACCCTACGTTGTCCTTGGCATCTCTGTTGCAACTACTTGGCAAGATGATATCTTGCATAGCCATAGTGCCATGGGTACAACTTCATGCACAGACTCTACAATGGTTCCTTCTGCCATACCAACGGGCAGGTTGCAGCAATACATGAACCAAAGTTCATGTCTCACCAAAGGTGTTTCAGTCCCTTCAGTGGAGGACATCAGAGACAATAAAGAAGGGTTGGGCAGTTCACCTACCCCTACAATAGTTCCAAGATACAATCAAGGGACACAATGTCCTAATTATGACGGACAACATGGCCGCCAAGGTTCACATAAACAAACAAGGGAGTACCCAATCCAGGTCCCTCATGAAGGAAGCACAGTTACTGGGCGGAGTAACCTCTCCATCCAGGCACAGCATATCTTGGGAATGAAGAACGTTCAAGCAGACTGCTCAGCAGGACCAAAGTAGACTATGCAGAATGGCAGCTCCATCCAGATATCTTCTGGAGGATGATGGAGAAGTTCAGCAGGCCTTTCATCAACTTGTTCGCCTCCCTGATAAACACTCAGTTACCCAGGTTTTTTTCACCAAGTTCCGGGGACAGATGCTCTCTGCAGTGCATAGCCCTGAGGTCTGCTGTATGCCTTTCCTCCACTTCCCCTCATTCTGAGGGTAATCAAGAAGGTGGTGGAGGAAGGGTTGGAGATTCTGCTTGTAGCTCCCCATTGGTCCATGGTTTGCAGACCTGGTCAGCCTCTTGGTCTCCAGGTCATGGCAAATCCCACTAGGCGAGATATCACTCCACCAAGGGGCTCTGGTTTATGCAGACCCACAGTGGCTTCAGTTGACTGCCTGGTGCTTGAGCGGGGGGTCCTGAGCCAGGACAATTTGTCGGCCACAGTATATCAAACAATTCAGGCCTCTGAAAGACCATCCACTAATAATGATTCCACTTGGTGATCCTTTTGCACATGGTGCACCAACATATTTTATTTATTTATTTCAATTTATATACCGCCCCTCTCCCAAAAAGGGACTCGGGGTGGTGTACAACCATCTAAAAAA
>JAEANM010023960.1:0-11254 GCA_017656035.1 Myanophis thanlyinensis
ATTTTTATTTGTCAGGATTTCTATACTGCCCCATCTCCCAAGGGACTCGGGGCAGTGTACAGCCAAGTAAAAAACATGTATACAACATAACAATATAAAACCAAATTAAAATTAAATTAAGGCTGATAATTATAAACAGTTAAAATTTAGACTTAAAATTCCAATTAAAATTTAACATCATAAGATTTAAAACCCCTTACATGTCAGGCCAGGCCGGCTTGTTGGAATAAATGAGTTTTTAGGACGCGTCGGAAGGCCTGGCGATCCACAGTGGTTCGGATCTCTGGGGGGAGTTCATTCCACAGGGAGGGCGCTGCCATAGAGAAGGCTCGTACCCTCGGAGCTGTCAGATGGCAACGTCTCGACAATGGAACCCCAATGAGGCCTGTCCTATGGGAACGCACCGGTCAGTTGGAGGCTGCTGGTGGCAACAGGTGGTCCCTTAAGTACCTGGGTCCCAAGCCATGGAGCGCTTTAAAAGTAAGCACTAACACCTTGAATTGCACCCAAAAGGCCACAGGAAGCCAGTACAGCTCGTGCAGGAAAGGTGTAATGTGGAGCGCCCCAATCCATAATTACCCGCGCGGCCACATTCTGTACTAACTGCAGCCTCCTCCAGATGCTCTTCAAGGGAAGCCCCATGTAGATAGCATTAGCATAATCCAGATGGGAGGTCACAAGGGCAGAAGTGACTGTACGAAGAGCGCCCCAATCCAGAAAGGGCCGCAACTGGGCAATCCTATGGACCTGATAAAAGGCCCCCCTGGAGACGGCTGTGATATGATCATCCAACGACAGCCATGCATCCAGGAGGACACCCAAATTGCGAGCACCTTCCACGGGGGACAGAGTTCCCCCCACGGCCAGCGATAACACAAGCTGGCTGTATCTGGGCGCAGGAAACGACAGCCACTCGGTCTTGGCTGGATTGAGTTGGAGCCTGTTATGACCCATCCAACTCTGCACAGCCTCCAGGCAATGGCCCATCACTTCAACGGCTTTGTTGGGGTGGCCTGGGGTGGAGATGTACAACAGCATGTCATCCGCATATTGATGAAAACTCACCTCAAAGCCACGGATGATTTCACCCAGCGGCTTCATATAAATGTTGAACAGTAGGGGCGAGAGCCCCGACCCCTGAGGAACCCCACATATTAAGGGCCTTGGGGTCGATCTCTACCCCCCTGCCAACACAAAAAGCTGCTGAGAGGTCTAATAGGACCAGGACAGAGGAATAACCCCTGTCCTGTGCCCTCCAGAGATCATCAACCAATGCAACCAAAGCTGTCTCCTTGCTGAAACCAGGCCTGAAGCCCGATTGTAAAGGATCCAGATACAGTGCTTCCTCCAGATGCTGAGGGAGCTGTCGTGCCACCACGGTCTCAACAGCCTTTGCTAAAAAGTGAAGGTTGGAGATCAGCCGATAACTAGACAACAAGGTTGGGTCCAGGGATGGCTTCTTGAGGAGAGGCCTCAACACTGCCTCTTTTAAGGTGGCAGGCAAGGACCACTCTCTCAAAGAAGCATTGATAATCCCCTGGAACCAACCTCACGTCACCTCCCAGGCAGCCAACACTAACCAGGAGGGGCAAGGGTCTAATAAACATGTGGTGGCATTAAGGCTACCCAGCAATCTGTCCACTTCATCTGGGGTCACAAGGTCAAACTCAGCCCAGATGGTCTCACCCAAGACTGGCCCCAACCCCCCATCTAGAGCAGCCCAGTCAGAGTCCAGCCCTCCCTGGATCTTAGTGATTTTATCCTGCAGAAAAGAACGTACGTCAGCACGTCCCTGTAAGGGATCTTCCTGCTCCCCAATCTCAAGAAGGGAGCAGGTCACCCTAAAAAGGGCGGCTGGGCGGTTTTCTGCAGATGCAACAAGGGCAGAGAAGTGAGAGCGCTTCGCCGTCCTTATTGCCACTAAATATGTCATAATATAGGCTCATAGAAGTGTTCGGTCAGATTCAGAGTGGCTAGGTCTCCAACCACTCTCTAGGCATCTTTTCCGGTGCTTCATCTTCCTTAGCTCCCCGGAAAACCAGGGAGCCAACTGGGATCGATGCCGGGTCAGAGGCCGCAAAGGCACTACCAGGTCCCCAACAGGGTCATATGTGTGTGTCTCGGGAAATGGCCCAAGCTCTGTCAGGAACCTCTCAGGGTCCATCAGGCGCCTGGGGCAGAACCATTATAATGGCTCCGCCTCCCTGCGATGAGTGGGTGCAGATTGGAAGTCCAGTCTAAGGAGCGAATGATCCGACCATGACAGGGGCTCAATAAAAACATCCCCAAAATCTAGATCATTCTGACACTGTTCCAAGACAAAAACCAGATCCAGGATGTGACCTCCCATGTGGTTGGGGTCCCGAATTACTTGGGTCAGGGTCATGGCTGTCATGGAATCCATGAACTCCTGAGCCACCCCCGAGGTCGCACCGGCAGAAGGAAGGTTGAAGTCCCCCATAACCATAAGTCTGGGGGTCTCCACCACCAAGCCGGCTATAACCTCGAGGAGCTCAGGCAGGGCCGACATCACATGGCAGGGAGTCAGGTATGTGAGTAGTAGGCCCATCTGAACACCAGAACCCCACTTCACACCGAGGGATTCACATCTGGTCATCTGCAAGACAGTAACTTCCCTAGGACATAGATCTTCCTTAATAACCACCGCCACCCCCCACCCCTTCCCTGAGCCCTCAGCCAATGAAAGACTCGAAACCCAGGTGGGCAAAGTTCAACCAGAGGGACACCCCCCTCAGGGCCCACCCAGGTCTCCGTAATACCCGCCAGGTCTGCTTCCCCCTCCTGAATCAGTTCATGAATGAGGGGGCCTTTGTTTTTAATGGACCTGGCATTACACAACATCAGTCTAAGGCCCAGGGACCGAGGACACAAACTCAGGGAACGGGAGGTAATCTGGGGGTCGGAGCATGCCCCCGTACGCAACCAATGGGGGCGGGCTCCCCGAACCTGATGTGGCCCCCTGTACCCGCCATAATTGCCCCTCCCGCCGACCGTGCTAATAAATTGTGCCTCTCTACTTGGTTAATTAAATATTTGGGGGTTATTAGGCAGAAATCAGGACCATAGACAGTTCCCAAAGAAATCTCTGCAGGCTAAGCTAAAAGACAACTTCCTTAATGTTTCAAACTTGTCTCCACTTTCTTAGAACTTTTAACTTGGCTATGTTTGCTTAAACAAAGTTACTTGCTGCATTTCCACAATATGCAAAGATTGCTAGACTTCGGTCTGGTTTTATTTTTGTGTCTCAGTATGTTGTATAAATCCATCCCACTTGGTCAGTTTATGATTCAGTGTTTTGCACAAACCACAAAATTGGTTAATTTAGTAACCAATTCAGTTGTAGAAATACAGTCATACTGTATTTGCTTCTATAATTCAGAAGGAAGAAATATAATACTGGGAAAATATTCTCTGAATCCAAGAAAAGCAGAAGGGCAGTCTTCAGGCTGGGAGGCCACCGGAAACAATACTGAAGATTTCTCCTTAATGAGGCACTTTGGCTTCTCTCTTCCTCATTGTCAAGCCCCACACAGCTGGACAAGATCAAGGAACCAAGAAGTACACATATCTCAGTAAGGTTTCTTTAATGCTGGTCAGCTGAAAGAACTGAAATGTTCTTTTCCTTTGCTAGACTTCCTACAATCTGTCATACCCAGGGCAATACAAGAACTAAATCCTGCTTTATAAATAGTTCATACATCATGCAACTTCATTATTTGACTGAACTATGTTTAACCGAATAAAAAACCAGCTGTATTAATATATCATTATTGTTCATAAACCATAGTTATCAATCATATATATAAGAAAAAATAAAATTTCCTGGTAATTCTATATGGTTAGTATTTCCCAAATTCTAATTTTCATCAATATTGTGTTTGATTAAACTCTGTTCTTTGAAAAAGCTACTAAAATACTTTTACTGAATACAAACTATGGAAGATTCACTCTAGTTCACACAGACTTGTTAAACTATTAAATGAAGTATCTCACCCGATGCTGCCATCTTCTGATCATTAGTCTTTAATACAATTATTTTCACCTTTCCAAATATTCAGGAAATTCTATTTGCTGATATCCTTTTTTCAGTATAGTTTGGGAAACTATTCCAATAATAAAGCTTGCTGATTAAGAAAACCAGAAATATATAGTCTTCTATTATTTTTAATTTCTTTATATAAATGCTAAAGGCTTTTAATATTTTAACTGTTCTTAATTTAAAAGCAAGTAATTAAAAGCATTTCTCAAACAAATTGCATGATTTAACAAACATGCTTTTGGTGCTTGTATTTTGTTTCATTAAATATATTTTTCTTTCTACAACTACTATGACAACGTAATAGCAGGAATCAATGGTGGTTCTTTCTATATATGAAGAGTTTTATCTTTATCCATTTTCAAAAGATGCTCACACCTGTTATATATATTACAATAGTTTGATACATTTTTATCATAAAAGTATTTTGTACACTCTCATTACTTTCATTAACTGTATCTAAGCATGAATATACTCTCCACTTCAAATGATGCTTACTCATGTGCAAAGTCATCTTGAATTTGGGCCAATGGAAGCTATTCCATTAATGGCAACAGGAGCCAAGGAAGTCCTACAAAGGAATAACCAGCAGGAAGTTATTCTGTTGGGCCATTAAACTGGATCCTGCTGTGGAAATGATCAATGCAATCTGCAGAGCCAGCAGAAGTGCAGCTGATAGGTAGAAACAAAAGTTTCTAACTTGCCTATGGATTTATATGATGAAGCCAGGACCTCTTGTCAAAAGCATCTTTTGGGGGCTAGAAATCAGCAAAAGAAAGCTGTTACAACAATGGTTTAAAAATATAGCTAAAGCAGAGACAAAACAATATGGCTGGCAGTAATTGTTACACTTTCATATCAGAATGGCCAAATTTAGTTGAAGAAAATTGCACAAGCAGATCTGACATCAATATTTGGAAAGATTCCATAGGGTAGCATAAAGCAATTCTTCTATAAGCTTCTTGAAAACAATGTACTATAGTGATTACCAGCAGAAAACATGGATTTATTAAAAAGAATAATCTTATTTCATTTTGATTATATAGGTTTCTTAATATATTGTGAGAATGCTGTGGATTTAACATATCATTATTCCACAAAGCAAATGACAATGTACCTGATATTATTTGGACTAGAAAGCTTGTTAGTATGGCCTGAACAACATGTTTTGTAGGTGGTTCCACATCTGATTTGGCATCCTTGGTCAAATAATGTGCATCAGTTTTTCTTCATTAAATTGAAGTACAATATCAAATAATGTCTATAACATTCAATCCTGAATCTTAGACTTCTCAGCATATGCATTCATGATCAAGAAGTCAAAAAATTATTCATATAACACAAAATAAGGAGATAGTTAAAGCCTTAAAAATAAAAAATAAAAACAGAAAATTCAGTTTTTAAAAATTAGAGATACAGAAAAAAACAGAATAAAATTTAATATAAAAGATGTATGTATTTTTGTGTAGAAAAAAAATAAATGCACCATTATATGATGGGGATGAGGAACACCTGGTTTGGAATTATTACAATTGAAAAGAATTTTGGAATTATGCTTAATTATAAACCAAATAAGAATGGGAAGTTTGATATGCCTAGCAAGTCAAATGCAATTTAGGTTTCTTCAGTAGAAATATATGTTTCAAATTACACGACATAATGGTTCTATTTCATCTGATGTATTCCCTTCAATAATATGTCAATTCTGGACACATTTTAAGAAAGATTAAGAGAAAATGGTGCAGATGCATCAAGGTCTTGCAAGAAAGACTGAGCAGATTAAGCTTGAGAAAAGCCAACAGACAGAGAGATGGATGGGGAATATGATACCCTTCAAATACAAAGAAGAGTTATCATAAAGAGGGTTGAGATTCATTTGATATCATCTCAAGGTAATTAATGGTTTAGTCAGATCTAGGTATGAAACTCTTTCAAATGCTGAGATTATTTCCACTATAATGGAAGAAATTATCAAGGGAGGAGTTGAGGTTCACTTCATTGGATATAGTCAAAGATGGGAATTAATCTAATAACAATGCTTTAATGTGGATTTTTGTACTCAATGGAGGTTGGAATTCAATGACTTAAATGGCCCCTTCCAAATCTTTGAGCAAGAAAAAAAGGAAGTAAACGTATTTGGGCATAAATAAAACTGCAATGTTCTGCAAAATGTCCAGCTGTTTCAGTTGTGAATGCAAAGAAGCTATTCTGATTGTAATAGATTGCATCTTGCTCTTCTACAATATTTTTGATGACTTTGTGGTTTGACTTTTTAGAGATTGGATCCTGAGCTTAGCTGAGGAGAAAAGTTAGTCTTTACCTCTTTATGAAAGAATCTGTCTAGCAGGTATTTTAATGTGCAGACTGAGGATGACCGATACAACTGGGCACAAGGAATTTGTTTTATTAGGATAGCTAAAGATGTTTTCTGAAAATTTATGCATTATGATCTGTTCGTTTTTACATAACAGCATGATCAAAAATATTGCTTTCATATTTATATCTGAATATGCTAACCCAACACAGGAAACTAAAAAACAAACCAATAAATATAGAAAGACCTGCTGAGAGAATTCATCTGCTATAGCATTATTTTTAATCATTGTTAGTGCAACCACGTGAAAATAAGCTAAAAAACCAAATCCCAGAAGCATGAAGCAAATGAAGTTGCTTGTACTCAATTTTCTCCTGAAATAGAAGATTGCTCTCAGATGTATAACTACACTCATAAAAACTGGAATCAGAATAAGTATAGAATTGCCATATTCTCTCCACATTACAGCTTATGCTTATCTCTACTGCCAATGGAGAATTTACAGACTTTCAGAGAATGGCAAAGTACTGTTCCCAGCAACAATAATGAGCATAATTAATACTGCAATAATTTTCATATACTCTATTCCTATGTTAATAATAAAGGCTGCAACTGGAATAAGCCCAATTCCTTGTATGACCAAACATACAATTACACTCTAAGACAGATCTCCTGAACTTAATAAATAATTAATTATAGACACAGAAATTTAATGTTCAAATTCATTCATTTTCACAGAGTTGGAGCCTTTTAAGATATCAAATCCAATCTCCTGGAAAAACCAAAATCAAAATGTTCCAGGTTAGCAATATCACTTAGATTTATATACTGCTTTATAGTGCTTTCAAGCCCTTTCTAAGCAGTTTACTGAATCAGCATATTGCCCCCAACAATTTGGGTCCTCATTTTATTTTACCCACCTCAGAAAGATGAGTCAACCATGAGCCTGGTGGGATTTGAACCAGCAGAAGTACTGCTGTACTGCACTCTAACCACTGAGCCACCGAGGCTCTTAGGATCATGATGTCCTGCTACAATGAGAGGGTATCCATTACTTCTCTAACTGATTGGTTCCACTCTCAGACTGCTCTTTTCAAACTGTCAAAGTAAATTTACTTTGTCCAATTTAAATTTCTGCCCTGCATCCTAGAACAGGAGAAAACAAATCTTGGCTTTCTTTAAAATGGCATTCTTTTGAATTTTGAACAGTGCCTTCTGTCTTCTGTTCTCAGGGTTAAATATTCTCAGTTGTTTCTATTCCTTTTCACAGGATCTCATTTTTAATCCCCTGATTGTTTTTGCTCCCTTTTCTGCCAGTCCTTTTGAGTGTTGCTTAAACTGTGATGCTCAGAACTGACCACAGTCTTTAAAGCTAGGTTAGCGAACACAGAATAAAGATGAACCATTTCTTCCCGTGATATGAAAACTGCATTTTTATTGATGCAGCCTAAATTACATCTGTCTTTTAAAAATCCATATAATACTGCTGATTTATATTCATTTATATTTATGCAACCATTTTCTATTCTGAAATCTTTTTCATAACTCTTATTTCCCAGCCTCAAAGACTACTTGTGCATTTGATTTGTTTCTAAGCAAAGAAATGTGCATTTATTTCTGTTAACTTCTATTTTGTTATTTTCACCCCATTTCCGTAAGCTACTGAGCCAAACAATGCCCCTTTTAGAGAATGTAATGCTTATCATTCTGTCAAGACATGCTCTCTGATCTACTTGTGATTAACCTGTTCCTCAATGAAAAAGAGGAAAAAAAACATTAGCCCACTTTCTCCTGATTCTGATGCACACCGTCTGTGTCTGACTGTTTCCCAAAATCTGAGCTATTGGAACAAGGAATAATTTCTTGTCATCGCTTCTGCTTATAAATACCCAGATATAGTAGAGATGATGGCATGATACCATAACAGATTTTTCTTAGTCATCTTGCAATAACATGGGTGGCAAACAAATTTAATAAATAAATACATTTCCTAATAATTCCATTTCCTTCATTGTCTTTCTTGCTGGTTAGCATCATTGAAGGTAGCTGATCCTTTTGTTCTTTCACCATCTAAAGAAGAAAGTTTTCAGTAACACAAGTTAGGAATTTCTGGAATGACCAAGCTTGACAAAGTTTGCTTCCCAAAAGGAGTTGGTATCACTGAAATCTGCTTTCATTATTGCTACCTCATCCCAATTTGCTTTGGGAAAACTTGACTGGACAGCAATATAGATAGTAAAGGTATTATTTCCTGTCCTATATTCCTTTGTGAGGCCCTCAAGTTGTCCAATCAAACTTCTAATAGTACTGAACTACATATCCAGATAGGGCTCTACATTTTTATGAAGACTAGACACATGTCTGATTTCATAAAGAGCCAAATGTGATTTTCACATCTGAGATATTGGCTTGGAATATTCTTCTTTTAAAGATTTCTTACTTCTTTGACTTTGACTTTGCAAGAGAACTTTATCCTATTCTGACTAATTGAATAATCTATATAGATTTCCCACACAAAATCTAATCTACATTGGGTATGCAAAAGCTCTGTCAAAAATAAAGGAGCAGATTCTCAACGTAAGACTTACAAACGAACTGGAGCTGTGCTCTAGAAGTCTATAGTTTAGTCATGCTAAAGAGATAATTCACAGTATTTAATTATCTCAGCAACATTCCATGCCTTCACTTTTATATTTGCCAGGTTTGATCTAGTACAGTGGTGGCAAATCTTTTACTTATCGAGTGCCATCCACACTTGCATGCAGTTCCTCCACATGCACTGCATGTGCAACCGCACCATCTGTGCATGCATGCAGCTTTTGCACTTGCAGTGCACACATGCTGTACACAGGCACTCATGCACATGAGCAATCACATGTGCATGCATAGGCGAGCTCCGAAGACCAGCTGGATTTCCTGCAATTGCGCGCATGCACAGCGAAGACCCGAAGACCAGCTGGGTCTCTGCAATCACACATGTGTGCATGCACAATCGCATGTGCATGCTCAGCTGGAGATAAGCTGGCCAACAGCTTGTGTGCCCAGCAAGATGGCTCTGCGTGCCACCTGTGGCACCTGTGCCATAGGTTTGTCATCATGGATCTAGTACATTCCATTCTTTTGGAAGGGAGATTTATTGACATATCTGTATAAGGACATTTAAGCTAATGAATCCTGGAAGCAATTGGATCAATACTATATGTACATTGTTGCTGTACCTGTTATTACAGTGGCATAAAGACTGAACTGCACCTCTTTTACCTGTACCAGACACTGCAAAACAGATGTCAATTTTATATTTTCTCCCTTAAGAGACACCTCAGAGATGATTTTTTGGAAACTAGATCGTGGTCAGTCACCATTGCTATTCACTGTAAGGTAGTGATGTAGCCTAGTTTCATCTAATCAATCCTTTTTTTCAAAAAAAGGTTTAGGTGTCTTGATGTTGTAGTCAGCTTTGGTCACTAGCCATAATAAAGTATTATTAAATAACATATTCCTTTGCTCATTTTAAATTATATATTGTCTATGTTACGATATTATGCATTCATTTGGATTTCTAAGCAAATACTTTTGACACACAGTGGAACAACTCCTAATCCTAATCCTCCTTTATTAAACTCAAGGAAAATCTTTGGGAAAATGTAGTGGAAATAAATTGTAGTTTTACATAAAATTAGATGTATTTCTTGTTATAGATCTTGCAATTCTATTTTTACCATTTTTCCACTAATAAATGTAAGCCATCTTGACCACTAATATAAGAAGGAAAGAGGTTATGTAAACAAATATTTTCCATGGTTCACCATCAACATTTTCCCTTGACTATCATCAATTTTGTAATAGCTTTTGTGCTCATCAAGCAGCCAACCCCAGGCTATGCTCTACACATAACAAACCACAGATTCAGGTAAAATTCTATTGGAACACAACATGAGGAAAAGTAATTACTAGCAACTGCATGCCACATTGTCCCAGGTAAGATAATACAAAAGTGGAGAGATCTCATCTAGAAGAAAAAGAAGTTAAAACTAGTAGCCTAATACTGTATAAACACACAGCAATCAATAGTATTGATTTAATTATTTAATTTATTAGATAATTGATTATACAATTAAATATATCAGTATACTATTCAGCTTTTTAGCTAAATGGGAACTATATACACCACAGTACAATTATAATTATACTAAAATCTTTCTGAAATGTTTTTTCGGGGTAGCATAATAACTTCATATCGGGTAAAGTTGGAAAAAAGTTCCCGAGTGAAAAATTACAGTATTTTTCACTCCATAAGATGCACCTGACCATAAGATGCACCTAGGTTTAGAGGAGGAAAACAAGAAAAAGAATATTCTGAAGTGTAGTGTAGTGGGTGCAGGAGACAGAGCCTGAGAGGATCACAGGTAGGTGATCTCATGTGTCAGCTCTGCCTATTGACTCCTGCACTGCAGAAAAGAGACAGAAGAAGCAGGCAATGACAAAGACAGAAGGGGGGAGGTTCAGCACTGTAAAAGGACTCTGCCACCATGCTCACCAAAGGATCTGCAATATTCACTCCATAAGATGCAGAGACATTTCCACCCACTTTTTTGGGGTGGAGGGAAGTGTCTCTTCTGGAGCAAAAAATACGGTAACAAGGAACTCTTTCTACAGGCAATATGAATGTCACTCAAAGTTCTGACTGTCCATTAGTTAAAAACTAGGAGGGGGAGGGGGAATATAGTTCATAGAAATGAATGGACAGAGTTGTTGCTGCATAATTTGCTTCATTGTTTAACTATTAGAATATCTAATGTAATGAAGCAGAGGTGAAATTCAGCAGGTTCTATCAGGTTCGCTAGAACTGGTAGTAAATTTTCTAAGCAGTTCGGAGAACCGGT
>JAEANM010023961.1:0-11254 GCA_017656035.1 Myanophis thanlyinensis
TGGCTGGCTCAGGAATTCTGGGAGTTGAAGTCCATGAGTCATGAAAGAGCCAAGGTTCCCTACCCCTGCTCTAGAGGATGTCCAAGCGTGTGCAAAGATACTTTTAAAATTATTTCAAGCAGAATAAACAATGATTTTTCCCCCTTAGAAAATGGAGTGCGTTCCCAGTTTTAATGTCTGAATGAATTGGTTAGACCAATTGATGTAAAATACAACTACAGTACTCTCTAGTAATGATGGCTTTTAATATTGGAAGTGATATGAATTGTGCTGGGGAACCCAGCAAGAAAGATGCTTATGTTCTGCTTTGGGTCTTCTGTATTTTATTATTGAATCAGAATATTATTAGTAGAAGATTAAGAATAAGAAAAACCCATCCTCTTTAAAGTGATCAATGCAAGTAACTTTCATTTTTATAAGCATAGGTGAGATTTAGGTAGTGCAATAGCAAAGTTTTCTTTGATGAAAAGGGGAACACAATGCATTTTCTTGATATTTAACATATAGAATTCTGTGGGATTTCTGTAAACACACACTGTAAGCACAGTGTTCCAACTAAGCAATTACAAGTCTGAACAACAGCAAAAATAGGAAACAGTGGCACCCAGCAGCTGTATAAGAACCCATGCAGAAAGAGTCAGCAGTTTTAGGCCAAACAGAGTGGGTATCATCAATTTTACAGTCCATATAATTTGTGTTATTTAGAAAAGCTATTGCAAATTTTAGCAATATTCTGCAATTCTTGATGTAACATCATCTGTAGCTTTGAAAATTCTCACTGAGCATATACATTTTAATAGATTAGGAATATTTATTTTCATTACTGTTATTAATGAATTATTCTGGAGTGTCAAACTAGGGGAGTAAATGTTCTTACATAAAGAGCTGTTTGCAATGCTGTCCATTCCTCTTTTAAATCATAAAGGTATGTGGAATAGCTACAACCTTCTAGTTGTCTTAAAGGAAGCTGGGAGTATCTATTATACATTCAGAAACTTGATTGTGCTGGAAGAGAGAGAGAGGGAATGGAGAGAAAGGCCCTACTTATTTCTTTATGCATCTTCATTCTCTTCTCTTTGATAGCTTAAAAAGAAAGAAAAAGTAGGGTTTTTTTAGGATTTGGACCTCCAGTAACTTAGCACTGGACTAATACACAGGCTGGTTTTCCCAAGGATGGAGATCATTATGGTCACATTGGCTATTAACTCCAGGGGTGTCAAACTCAATTTCATTGGGGGCCACATCAGGGCTGTGGTTGACCTCGGGGTCGACCACTCCCCAAACTGCTGGCATGTTTCCTCTGCATTGGGTAGACCGGGCCGAAGCCATGCTGGCCCGATGTTTCCTATTTGCATTAGGTAGACTGGGCCGAGCAACGCGGGTAGACCCCTTACATTTTCTAGGAAAGCCCTATGGGCTGTATCCGACCACATCGCAGGCCGCATCCGACCCACAGCCCTTGTGTTTGAGACCCCAATTAAAACATATAGACATCATAAACATTGAGCCCAAAGTTTTTGTTGGTTAGCAACACATTTCTTAAGTGAATTTTGTCTCATTTTACGACTTTTTTTTGCCACAGTTGTTAAGTGAATCACTGCAGTTCTGAAATTAGTAATATAATTGTTAAAGTGAATCTGACTTCCCCATTGACACACTTAACAGCTGTGTTACTAACTTAACAGCTGCAGTGATTCACTTAACAAATGTGGAAGAAAAGTTGTAGGAGCAAAATTCACTTCACAAATTTCTCACTTAACAACATAAATTTTTGGGTCCTAAGTTGGTTGTAAATTAAGGACTACACGTATTAGTCTCCCAAATTGAAACTATACATCAGGATTCCTAATGGGGAGTTCATATGGCACTGAGAAAGTTAAGAAATGAAAGCCTGATAAATAAGCACGATTAAAGTTAAAGTTATATACTTTTGCAAATGCTAATAATCCTTGACTTAATTCCACAATTGAGCCTGGAATTTTGCTTGTAAGTCATGGTAGTCACAAGCCAAGGTTCTGATGTGACAGCACCAGATTTTATTACAGTTTTTATGATGGTCATTAAGCCAATCACATGCTAATAAGTACAAATCTATTCTCCTGGATGGAAACTAACAAAAAATACTCAAAACCAGAAAAAAAAATCACAAATCATAGTCACGAGACTGCAGGCTACTGCAACCAGTTGTAAATGTGAGCCAAATGCGTCTGAAACCTGACCTGTGGGGGCATGGCATCTGGACGAGTGGTGAAGAACCCTTTCCAAGAATGTTGTAACTGTTCTAAAGTTGAGGATGGTCTCTGTTTTATGGGGCTATTCCTAAAATGATCAGAGAAGACTAAGATCATAAATGAACTCTTTTACATAAAGAACTGGTGAGAATCTTTAAAAAAAAAAAAAGATCAAATGCACATTTCAAAATAGCTTCTTCATTTGGTCAAAATAATAATACCCTGAAGGTGCTAAGCAACTGATATTATCAGCAACAGAACGAATTATTCTTGCATAAAATGGATTGCAGTCTTTCTACCAAAGTCTGCAATAGGCAAACCCCATCTTCCAAATTGCAGGAGTGTAACCCTAAAGGACTTCTTAAATAGTCTTAAGAGAGAATTTGGTAAGTGATTTGTACATTGCAGATGTATTATGTTTTCCTTTCAAAATAGAAATGGGGACAGATTAACAGGAAGCAGTGCTGCAAAAATTTTGAGCAGTGTTGATTCTCGTTTTTCCTGTTTCTCCCTTCCCAAAATGCAATTTTATATATTATAGATATAATATATTTTATATATTCTTTGAGGTGGAGGAGAAATCTGGAAGAACTTTCCTGTTATGTTGGGTTATTTTGTTTTAGCGCTAGGCCCTTTAAAAATCTGGTAAAGTAACTGCTTTGTTGGATTGTCAAAAAGCTGTAAATAAATGTGGGCAGCGCAATTATTCCTCTGCCTCTCTTATATTATTCTTTATCCTTTTCTTCTTTTTAACAGCATATCCTATTCGGTGCACGTCTCTGAGGATTACCCAGGTAAAGTGTGACTTTCTATGCTGCTGACAGTAAAAAAGATTTTACGTTCCATTACTGTGGCCTGGGATCACCTCCATGATAATCACATTTCATTAGCTACCTCATTTGCACCCTTTATTTTCTCTCTCTTTTAGCCTTCCTCTCTTAAGTAGGGTGAGAATTCTCATTCAGCGCATCTGGGAAAGAATGCGGTTTGCCTGTGTGTGTGTGTTTTTTTAAAGGCTTTTATTATATAAATAGAGGATGTGAATCAGGTTTTTATACGGATATATAAAACCACACAGAGGCAAAAGGGGGAAGAGGGAAAACCAACCCAAGAAGATGTTCTTGCTTTCAGCTTTTGCTGATGGGATAATTGCTAACTGTAACAAAAGCATGTGGACTTTGAAGAAAAGGGAATTTCTCATCTTCATGAATTGTTAAAAATAAAACTGTGTTGAAAATGTCCTTGCAATTTCTTAGAAGTTTTCCTGCCTTAAAAGAGAGGTATCTGTTTTTCTGCCATCCATCTCAGAGTGATTAAGGGTCTGATCCCTTAACTCCCATTTGCTTTTGTTTTTGAGATCCCTTCCTTGTTTGAGATGGTAAAGGATGCTCCTCCTAGTAATATTGCAGGGTTTTTTTTTCTGTTGTTGTTGGAGATGTTTCCCTCACTCCATCCCTTGTTTTCTGGGCTGAAATAGCTCAGTGGGAGAAATTTCCTTGAAATAAATTTTCCTTTGAGAATGAATTGAGTTGGCAAATGGGATATCCAAGGGGTCTAGGACAACTCACCATGGGACATTGTGGGACAAAAGTTACATACTATCAAAGAAATGGTGGAATAAAATCATTAAGGAAAGGATGCAAAAGCAGGGATAAAATGAAATTTGAATGACAGAAACTAAAATAATTTAATTGTTCAAAATAATTAAATAAAATGGTTGAATTGTCCCATGGCAGTTGGCTGCAGAAAGTTGGCCATGGACAGTTGTCCTATTCCTTATCCAAGAAAAGATAAAGGATTTAATGCAGTCCAGGACTTACCTGGATGTTCATAAAAGAACACAAGAACATCACACTCCTCTCATCAGAATTTGGATGAAAGTCTCTTTTTTTTTGAGAGAGAGAAATGTATGTAGCAATTTCCATCTAATTCATGAGCCTTGGTGGTACAGTGGTTATAGTGCAGTACTGCAGGCTACTTCTACTGATTACCAGCTGCCTGAAACTTGGCAGTTCAAATCTTACCAGGTTCAAGGTTGACTCAGCTTTCCATCCTTCTGAGGTGGGTAAAATGAGGACCCAAATTGTTGATGGCAATATGCTGACTCTGTAAACTGCTGTAAAAGCACTGTAAAGTGGTATATAACTCTAACTGCTATCGCTATCGCTAATTGAATGAAAATGGGTAGGAAAACAATGCAGAAGAATCGTTCTGTCCAGCACTATCTGA
This sequence comes from Myanophis thanlyinensis, assembly GCA_017656035.1. Classification (NCBI taxonomy): domain Eukaryota; kingdom Metazoa; phylum Chordata; class Lepidosauria; order Squamata; family Homalopsidae; genus Myanophis; species Myanophis thanlyinensis. The sequence continues at coordinate 4,461 of JAEANM010023961.1, forward strand.
AGGTTCATGGGCCAAAGGCTTGACATCAAGAAGGAAGCCTGTGGGTTTCATGCAGAGATAAAATTCAGGTTCTGGCAGGTTCAATAGAACTGATAGTAAATTTTCTAAGCAGTTCGGAGAAACGGTTGATAGAAGAAATCTCCTTTTGTTTTTTTCCACTTTACAGGGTTAATCCTGTAAGGAAGGTAGGAAAAAACATTCTGATCAGTCTAATCTTTATTGCCCTCCTTATAGACACTGCCCACCCAGTCACATGACATCCCCCAGCCATACCCATCAAGCCACACCCATAGAACTGGTAGTAGAAAAATTTGAATTCCCCCACTGGTTTCAAGTCTGTTGTGCAGATCCTCCCTACATGTGTACATGTGTATTTGTATTATTGTCACTAGGATATTATCCCTAAATGTATCAGTTTCATCATAATTGGCTCTTTCTTCCATACTAATTGGAAACCACCTCTAAAGTTAGAAGACATAAGCCCATCTGGAAGTATGATAATTGCAACCAATATTTACATAAAACTATCTCTGGTTTTAATTCTATTTTTACCATAAAAATCTCAGAATACAAGAAAGCATTTCTAATACTGCATGGAACCTAGAAACTCCTCTTAAAAATGTGGCCTGAACCTGTTCTGCTAGATTAAAATCAAGAATAGGATCTAATTTATAGGCTGTCGTAATTGCTAATGGTTATTGTGTTGCTCTGCTTTTCATTTTCTTTTCAATCATCTTACTGAAAGAGGGAAATATAAACCTTTCAAGGTCCTTCTATATTAAAGCAGCAGCACAAGCACATAACCAAACAAATAAGCACGTACCTTGGCGCATGCATGGGAATGTTTTTACATGAAAAATCTTATGGCAGCAGGAATGTAATTACCATCTTCGGTTCATAAAAAACACGAGAGCAGGGAATGTGGGCATTATGAACAGAATATATAGTATACATTGACCTGCTGCCAGATGAATGAAACATTACTCCCAGTTATTTAAAACATGTCACGTTATGCCCATATATTTACCAGCATGAAATTTAGGTCTCCTAAGAATGTCTTAATTTGGGGGTTTTTGATAATTACTTTTCAACTTCCTTCTTTGTAAAAACTACACAAGGACCCTTAAGGCTCTTCTGAGACCTACAGGATGCAAGAGGGCTGCATTACCTGTATATAATAAGATGTTAGCAAATTTATCCTTCATCTTTTCTTCCTTTAGGAGAGAGAAAGTTCATATTGTTTAAATAGCTTACCTAATTGTTTAAATAACGATTAAATAAGAGTGGGACTAAGAGGTCATTGTGTTTGGTTTTCTTTTGATGAGCACAGGAAAAAGTGTAGTTACTGTAAATGGAGATTAAATATCAGATATTATGGCACCAAGAACAGATCTGTGGTAATGTGAGTCTTCCTAAATCCAACATCCCCTGCCAAATAGTTCTGTTCAGTCTAGTCCCTCAATAAATATTTAGCCAAAAGCTGACCTATCACGTTAAGCAGGTCAATAGATCAATAATTGTCCCCAAAACGACAGTTTTACTAGAGCAGGATATAATATTGATTTATCAAGGATAGGCTTTAGAAAAAAATGCTAAATAGAAAAAGATGTAGTATTTGAAGTTATCCCAAGTGTTTAAAATCAGCTGAAAATTGTACCTAGGAAGAAGAATAAATGAGTGAACAACAAGCAAATGCCTACACATTCAATTAATATGCCACAAATTTGGATTTTCTTGATGTTGCAGATGGGGAAATGATAACCAATGATTTTGTGATGGACAGCTCTATAAATCATTCAAATAAATATACAGCTAAAATAACTATATCTTTAGATCACATACCATCTATATCAGGGGTCAACAACCTGGACTGCAGCCCATTACTGGGCTGTGGCCTATTCACAACCAGACTGTGCTAGTGATGGTTGAGCATGCACACACATGTTCTTGCAGCTCAACTGGCATGAGCAGTGCACACGCAGGTCCACTTGTACATGTGCATGCGCACCAGTCCACCTCTGTCACAAGTTGAGCTGCACATGCACGCATGTTGCCAGCCTGCTGCTCATATGCCTTGGTTCCCCTCTGTCCCTTATATGGGCCACCAAGCCACAAAGGTTAGGGACCACTGATCTATTATTACCATTGCAAGTAAAAACAGGGAGACATGTATAAAATGCACGTGTGTTGTATGTGGTCTGTGAATATAGTCAGGGTAGATTGCAAAATGTTGATGATAATGATGCTCTCTGCCTCTGCTAAAAATAGAGGCACAGTGATATCTTATCTCTGTTTGATGAGAGTATGTTCTGCAAATGGGACCCTTTCTTTATCCCCATTGAAGGGATTTTCTGGCAAAGCTTGCATTGAAATGGCCTTTGAGTCATTTCTACAGCCACCAATCCCTTCTTCCAATACACACTGCAGACATAGTCTATAATTCTTATTGCATCTCTTGACAGAATATATGCTTGATAAAGAAGCCAATGTTCTAAAAAAAATTAAAAAGCTTTCCAATGCACAGTGCAAAGATTAAAAGTTCCATTACTGGGAATCAATACAATATACAACACAACGACTCCTTTAGGAGACATTATATAGTTTAAGGAGTATGTTCCAATGAGTAACAGCATGAAGTAATGGCTAGCCAATAAATAGTCTATCTGAGCTTACTGAGTTACAAAGAAGAAGAACAGTGCTTCTCAAGTTTGCGAGGGTGCTGACTTCAATTCCCAGAATTCCCCAAGTAGCAACTGGGGAATTCTGGGAGTTGAAGTCTACACATCTTAAAGGTGCCAAGTTTGAGAAACAGTGAGCTATAAGAAAGCCTACTCAGCTTTCTACTTTCCCACAATGAAACCCTGATTGAACAGTGCCTAGTTCGGATGGAAATGGTACAACTCTCTTCTTCAACAACCAGATTCAAATGATTAATAATGGCCACATGCCGACTACTGGTCCCAGCCTCACGGAGATGAGATAAAGTAAATAAAAGGTAATCAGCATCTTTGGGTTTGCTTTTTTTACAGCCCGCTGCAGGGTTAAGCAAATTAATAGTTGCCAAATGAAAGAGAAATAGGTAGGAAAAAGCATGTTCATGTTTCCAAATGGGACTGAAAATCAATGAGCAGTTAAAAAAAATAGTTTAAGGCCTTGACTAAGTGGGTTATGGATTACAGCCTAGACCCATAAAACTGATTATTGAGTACATTTTTATCATTAATTCATCAGAGGCAAAGCAACACTTGCCCTTTGGACTCTGGCTTATTAATGCTGTGCCACAATCTGGTCTCCATGAGACCTGTGAATATTGATATTTGTTGGTTGCTTGCATTTTGTACCTTGTTGTTACTCTTAAGCTTTAGAGGCTTCTGTGTAAGTTAAATATAGTGTTGTTGTTGTTGTTTTGCCTTATTACAGATAACACCTATGTGTCCAGCTCAGATAATGATGAAGATGTACTAGTTACAACAGAGCCAATTCCAGTAATTTTCCACCGAATTTCTACAGGTGATGTTTTATATAATTTAATTTATTACATTATGGGCAGAATGTAGTATATTTCTCCTATAGTTGGACTACACCCGATTTCACCAGCAGACGTTTCTGAAGCCTAAGGAAGTTATGTTGAATATTACTTAAGGCTGACCAGTGCAGAAGATATCATACCTAATGTCACAGTAAAAATGGATTGTTAAACTACAAAACAATCAACAACTTTGTTTCCCTTGTATATCAGCTCTCACCAGTGCAAAGAGAGTTGTAATCTTAATAGGTCTGGAGGAGACCAGATTGGGGAAAGCATGTTAACTATTCTTTCTGCCCATTGGTTGGTTTGATTTACCAAAATTAAAACAAAACCAGAAGTTATGTATTACTATGCTGTAGCAAGGCACATAGTAGCTATTGGCAGGTGTGGCTTAGAAAAAGCTTAAGAATAAATAGAACAACTGGAAACAGCAAATGATCATTAGGACCTCAGATTCTGCTAGACTCCTTAGAACAGTGTTTCTCAACCTTGGTGACTTTAAGATGTTTGGACTTCAACTCCCAGAATTCTGTGAGTTGAAGTCCAAAGATCTTAAAGTTGCCATGGTTGAGAAACAATGCCTTAGAATGTGTTATGAACTGGACTACCTAAAAAGATGTCTAGTATTTTGATGGCTAAAATTACATATTTTTAAATTTTTACAGGCAACATCATTACATATGTTACCAAACGTGGTCGGGTTAAGGATGGAGATGTGGGCTAATTTTTCATATCTTTTTGGCCAGGATATAGGCATAGCTTTCCATTTCTTTTCTTTTCTAAACTTACCTAACTTAGCAGCATTAGTTTTTTGTTGGTGGGAGTGATGTTGTAGTAGAATATGCAGTAGAATCAGAGGCTTCAGAAGGTCTGAAGGTTTCCCCAGAGACCATAGCTGGAGACTCTTTTTGCCTTTCACATCTTCCTATTAGCTTGTGGAGGAATGAGAGGTCAAGAAGAGGCACATCATACCTAGGCTGAAAAGTCCAAATGATCATTACATGAGCTGGAATTTTTTCTTCCACTGCTGCTAAGAAACGGGAAATTTTCTGAGGAAGGTGGATGGGTGCAGAAGCTTGAGCTGGAGTGGGAAAGAGATTCTTTGGGTGTCCAAGGAGAGAAAGGGGAAACTTTGATGGGATGTAGGACTGGCACAGTAGGGAAAACAAATAATGGAGTGGAATTTCCTCTGCCCCCAACTAAGACATACTTATGCTCCTGTCACCCCCTGCCCCCAAATCAAATTTAAAAATGTAAAGCACTAAAGCAACATCAAACCTTGGCTGGATTGTCGAGAAGTAGCTTTTTTAGTCATACATATGCAAGCATACATTTAGTCTACATCTTCCTCTTTCAAGATAATGGCTTTGGAGCATGCAGCATCCTTTATAGTAGAGCGGTCCTTTGATCACTTACTTACTGATGCTAAATGATTTCAGCAGACTCAATCTATCCCCAGTAAACATAGAATGTGCTCTTTATACACAAGCTCATTTGTTTTATTTGGACTTCTTATCAAGAGTGATCCAGGGGCTACAGCATCAGAGGTAAAATTCAGCAGGTTCTAGCAGGTTCGCTAGAACCGGTAATAAATTTTCTAAGCAGTTTGGAGAACTGGTTGTTAAAAGAAATCTCCTTTTGTTGTTTTCCACTTTACAGGGTTAATCCTGTAAGGAAGGCAGGAAAACAACATTCTGGTGTTGTATCTAGCCTAATCTTTATTGCCCTGCTTGCAGAAACTGCCCACCCAGAAACATGACCCCCCCCGTAGCCACGCCCACCAAGCCACGCCCACAGAACCAGTAGTAAAAAAAATTGAATTCCACTACTGTACAGCATCATGCTAGAAAGCAAGAGCTGATGAGTTCAAGACCTGCTTTAGCCATGAAAGCCAGCTGGGTGTCATTTTGTCTTAGCCCAACTCACCTTACAAGGTTATTGTGAGGAAATAGGAGAAGGACGGTATTTTGGATATGTTCTGCCTTGACTTTTTGTAAAAATAATGGGATACAACTAAACAAATAAACAGTATTTTGCTCATAAATAAATAAAAGGTCATGTTACATTTGTTTAATTTAACTCTTTCATGAATGGGAGTTAAAATAGCCAACTCAGATAGAACGGCAACTTTTCTTAAAAAAGCATTTCTTTTAATAGCACTGTTATCAGAAACTGGTGGGCAAACAAAATGAGAGATCTGCAAAAATACAAGATAATTTTTTTTGTTAGGGCAACTGACACCCACGTCTGATGAAAACACTTCTGAAAACATTAAGCTGGGTAGATCATTGGAACCTTCTGTGTTGTGACATTTTGAAAACACTCTCACACAGATCATCATTAGTCCCACTAGGTAGCTAATGTTCCAAATTTCTGACAGCTCCAGGACAAGAATGTAAAGCTTCTCATGGATAACAAGCGTGTACATACATTTCAAAAGTGCTTTCTTTCCCCTGTTAATTTTATCATTTTTCTTACTTTTCTTTAGAATTGCGAAAAACCAATGATGTCAATTGTTGCTTGTTTATAAAGTCAAAGTTACAAAGAGAAAATGGAGAGGTACAGTATTGTTTTTAATTGATAATATTTGTTTCCAAGTATTTCCAAGGTCAAAAAGGAAATCAACCCTGGGGAAATGTTCTTCCAAGATATAGGTGGTCCTCAATTTACGATCAGTCACTTAGTGACTGACCGTTTAAAATTCTGGCACTCCCCCGCAAGGCACGTCCTTAAAGGAACTTAGATCTGGTTTCAAAGTTCCAATGTCATGTCCCTCCCTCCCATACTCACATGACCTACATTTTGGAGGGCTTGGCGAGCATCCTGTATTTATGAGTTTGCATTACAATTTACGACACTTTTTTTGCTGAAAAGTGTCATTTACTTCTGTTTTTCTATAACCCCCGAACAATGTGTTTGTTTAAGCACTACAGATCCATTTAACGACCAGGCTTGCTTAAAGACTACCACAGTGTTTGTTTAAGCACTACAGATCCATTTAATGACCAGGCTTGCTTAAAGACTACCACAAAATAAAGGGAGTCATTTCAGGTTGGTCACATGAGTGAGCTGCTTTAAGCCATGTCTTAAGGTAAGCTCTATTACCATCATCAGTCAGGCACTACATGTATCCTACTCTAATCATATACAAGCTACTTCTGTGATATGAACAGACTACTTTTGGGAATCTGTACAGTTGTGTTCAAAATTATGCAACCCCCAATGCTGTAAAGGGTTTTAGGGAATTTAGTGTACATTTGTAATT
>JAEANM010023962.1:0-11254 GCA_017656035.1 Myanophis thanlyinensis
CATCGTTGTCTCAAATGAGACCAATCACTGTTGTATCATCTGCAAACTTCAGCACTTTAACAGATGGATCTTTTGAGATGCATGGGATACGATGATGGTGTTTACCTACCTACCACATTCTTTAACTTAATTTCCATTTTTTGTTGCTTAGAAATCAGAAGAAACACCTTTTAAACAAAGGCCATAAATCTGACCACCTGATTTTCAAAGCATAGGTATGGAAACATGGGGTGATTTTTTTTTTAATAGTCTTTCCCTAAATGCATGCAAAAAGACTTTCAATGAAATCTTTAATTACACTGCAGTCATAGTCTATATTCTTATTTGCAGTTCTTTTGAGGGAAAATTATAGATCTTTAGAGGGTAATTTTTATGAAATCTATGGGGGGGGGGAATGGAAAGCATCAGAAACTGATCATGAAAAATGGTGTTGTTTTTTTCCCCCCTTAACTAGTTTGTGGCCGCTGCAAGCTGATGATATGACTGTTTTCTTCTGGCACATTATTTCAGCACTTGAACCCCAGATAACAATGAATTCATACAGAAGGAAAGTGCTAAGCTTTAATTGTATGTATTTAGTCACGCAAACAGAAGCAATGGCCTGCGAAGGCTAGTTAGTCAGTGACAGCTTTTAGCTTTTAGACTAGCTTCAAAAAGCTTTTACAAATTGTACTGATCTATTCATGGCCATAGCAGGGGTAGAAAAAGCAAACAAAACAATGGCCATCCATTTAACCTGGGCGCTGCAAATAAAGTTGGGTTACCTTTAAATGCACCGAGAGAGGCAAAGATGCAATTTCCACCACCCGCTAATTTTGTGCTAGTAAATATCATTAAAAATTGGAAGACACTGGAAGAATGTGCAGTTTATGTTCAAAAATTTCTCCCTGTCAATCAATTCTGCATGAAACTGATGATCACATCATCACGTTAGTTTGCCTGACTTGCTCAGCACAAAGGAGGTGGGAACGTTTTCTCCAGCAAGGATGTCAGCACTTGAAAAATCAATCACCATCTGGGCTCATTTTCCAAAAAGAAGAAAAACAACCCCTGGTTAAGAATACACTGGAACAAATAAGTTGAAAATATTTGAAAATAAACGGTGAGGTTAAAGAAACTTTATAATAAAATGGAAAAAGAAGCACCACGGCAGCTTAAAAGAAAAATTTAAAAAAGAAAAGAAAAATTGCAGTCACACGTCGATCAGTGTGTCAAGTCTACATGTGAAAGGCATACCAAAAAAAAAAAAATTGCTTTAACATTTTGGAAGATCATTTTTCTTGCTATCCTTCATAAAATTACATCTTCTTTGAAACGGAAGCTTCTCTGTATAAATAGAACCAGAAAAATATAAGAATATTGTATTTCGCAGTTCTGCTACTCTGCTGAAGGGTGGAGAAAACACGATACTGTGTCCAATATTTCTGATTTAGAAACATTCCTGACTAAAAGTAATAGAACATGCACAAAATTTTATTTCTGCTACAGATAAGTTAGTTCTCTTACCAAAAAGTAAGGATAGTGTTCTGATTGACTAATCTTATGCTCCCACAATGCCTCCTTAAACATTTTTTTAACAAAAAAAAATGTCATTTTTTTGCATTGTATTCCATTTATTGTTTTGGAGATGTTTCTTTCCATAAATGTGCTACAGTGGATTAAAATAAAAGTTCTACTTTGAGGATATTTTTTTTTAAGTATGGAGGATTAGAGACAATGATGTTACAGGCTCTATCCCACACAGTGAATAACAATTAATCAAATCATAAAACACTACAAGAACTCACAATACACAAATAGCAGAGGAAAAGATAAATTGATTTTTGAAGCTGCTTTGCTTCTTTTCAGTGGCACGACTGTGTGAAAAATACCAGTTTAAAAAGTGTGCTGAGGCAGCAAAAACATTTAATACTTCACAAACAGTTATCTAAGCCAATGTCCAATAGCTAGACAGTACTGTAATGTGACCTACATACTAACAAAATCATTTTTATATAGAGGAAAAGACAAAGCATTTATCCACTTCAAAACAGTTAAGCCAACTAACTCGGATGCTTTCTTATTGCTATTAAACACTGGTTTGAAATTGGTTATTTTAAGGGCAAAACTTAAGTGGTTGAGGTTAAAATCCTTAGCTATTGCTGCAGCAAACCACTGTTATTTTATTACCTGTCTATCCCATAACTAGTGAATTCCTTGTTTTTTTTTTCAAATTTAGTTCTGCAAATATTTTACATTTTTGTGTTTTGATTTAAATACCCCCTGTAAATTCACAGTGCTGCTATTGTACATGCCTTGAAAAACCTGTATCATAAGCTAGCAAATGTGTTGTCTCTAATCAAACATCAGTGGCAGTCACCCCAAATTAAGAATTTATTTCCAGTGGGAAACTTCTAAGCAGTTAACTCTTCCATCAAAATCAGTGGGACATAAACTGCTTAGAATGAATGAATGAATGAATGAATGAATGAATGAATGAATGAATGAATGAATGAAAGAAAATAAAAAACAAATATTTTAAAAGTAGCTGATATTGGCAAGTCTAATTCTTCATATAGAGACTAAACTACATACGAAAATGTTATTAACCTTCTTCTATAACAAAGCTTGAATGAGAGAATCAATGGGATATAGTGGTTAAGGGACTGGACTTGGAACAGGTAAACTCAGGTAAATTCAGGTACAACCTTATCTGGATCTCATCACCCAAACCTTAGTTTTGGAAAATTGCTGAATCAATTTTTCTCAGTCCAACCTCCATCTGTGTATCAAGTATAATCAACACAATTCTAGGCTGCATAAACAGAGGGATAGAACCAAGGTCACGTCAAGTGTTAATATGACTTAAATGCCTTGGTAAGGCCACGCTTGGAATACTGCATCCAGTTTTGGTCGCCATGATGTAAAAAAAATGTTGAGATTCTAAAAAGAGTGCAGAGAAGAGCAACAAAGATGTTTAGGGAACTGGAGGCTAAAACATATAAAGAACGGTTGCTGGAACTGGGTATGTCTAGTTTGATGAAAAGAAGGACCAGTGGTGAGATGATAACAGTCTTCCAATATCTCAGGGGCTGCCCCAAAGAAGAGGGAGTCAAGCTATTATGCAAAGCACCTGAAGGCAGGACAAGAAGCAATGGATGGAAATTAATCAGGGAGAGAAGCAACCAAGCAAAAAGAGAAATTTCCTGAGAATGAGAACAATTAACCAGTGGAACAAGTTGCCTCCAGAAGTTGTGAATGCCCCAACACTGAAAGTTTTTACGAAGAGATTGGATAGCCACTTGTCTGAAGTGGTGTAGGATTTCCTGCCTAAGCAGGGGGTTGGACTAGAAGACCTCCAAGGTCCCTACCAACTCTGTTATTCTATTCTATTCTATTCTATTCTATTCTATAATCATGAGGACTTGTAAAGTTCATGTAATCTAAGAATGTCTGGGAATTCAGACCCGACTGATCTGTTCATTTGAAAACAGCACCACAATGTTGTTTCATCAGGGACATGGCAGGCATTTGTAACTGAACTTTTCTCTCTGTCCTTCAGTAATTCAGGTTCCTGACCCAACATCCCAACCAAGCATCGTGGCCATTGAAAAAAAAAAGATGTTGGATTTTAACTCTGATAAGTAGGAACTCACAGAGGAGAGGCTTGCTCTTCTTGTCAAATCTGAGACCCAGAAAAATGATTTACGTAAGAGGATGAGTGAGGATGACACGCCATCAATCCTGTGGTTTCCACCTCCAAAGTCCCAGACAAGCAGAGTTTGCCAAACTCAAATGATCCACGATGCCGTGTTGTAAGCAGGAATCCATGAAAGTCATCGCTGTGTAAAGAACTTCCCAACGAAATCAGCCGAGGATATTAATTAAAACAAATCTCTCATTCTCTCTCTCTCACACACACACACAAACACCTTTACATGAATATTTTTGTACAAGGAATGTGAGTTTTTGCTGCTGCCTTTTTCCAAGAAACAACATCTGGTGTGCCATACGGGTACACCACAAAAAAAGAACTAAGATGGTGCAGTTTGATTCATTACTTTGATTCTGGCCCATCCTTTTATGTTAAGATCATTCAATTTGTAGGGGGGGTGGTTATTGCTCCAGACCACACCTGCATTAAGATGTATCTTGTCTTAACTGTGATATTTTTTCAATAAGCAGCAATCAACCACAAACTGAGCTAAGCCATTAATTAGGATTAAACTAACTTTCTCTCCAACAAACACAAAGATGCAGACATACCAGGTTCTTGGTATAATAGTAGGAATTCATACGTTCTATTAAGATTCAGTATGAAGGTTAGATCCAAGGCATGAGTGACAACATGTCAATCCAACCCAAACTCAGGATTGTTCCTGCAGGTACAATTCAGTCTGCCAGACAGGAAAAGAAGCACTGAATTCAATAGAAATGTTGTACACATATAGGTAATTCTTGACTTACAACCACAACTGGAATCACAATGTCCATTGCTAAGTAAGATGGTTGTTCAGTATGTTGTGCCCAATTTTGTGACCATTTTTGCCACAATTGTTAAATGAATCACTGCATTTATTGAGTGAATCACATGCACAGTCATTAAGCAAATACACCTTCCCCCATTGACCTGGCTCGTCGGAAGTCGGATGGAGAAGTCGCAAATGGAGAACACACGCCAGTTGCCAAGCAACTTGATTTTTTAATCACTTGACCCTGGGAATGGTGCAATGGTTGCAAGTGTGAGGATGCATTGTTAGTCGATGTTTTTCAGTACCGCTGAATGAATGAATCGGAGGATTACCTATGTATAAATATTTCTTTGCATTGAACTTCACATGCCTCTATTGATTTATTATTCCTTATAAAACTTTCTAGCAAGTTACTCAATGCTGACTCATCTTTAGCATTTGCACATACCCACAGGAAGTACAGCAAGTATATTGTATACTATATATATAGTATAGGAAATGACCAGGCACAGCCTGAAAGAGGGACCCAAGTCCATCATGTACAGTATCTCAAATCCCTTCGCACCCACAAGACATCTAAGTCCAGCCCATCCTGAATTCCATTGATTTTTCTCAACTGCCAATTTGCTTTGACCATTAGTAGTTCAGATTCTCGTACAGAGTATTAGCACACAAAAAAACTACATTCATTTGAACTGCCTGGATTTCCTGCACTTGTTTAAGCCAACTATCTTAAACAAAAATAAGTTATTTCTTTCTTTGCTTCCCTTCATCCAAAAAAGACTCCCAAGTTAAAAGGGTTGTCTCCTTCCTGGTTATCAAGTTAAGCAATGGAGCAAGGAAAAAGACTCGCCTGGCAGAGTCTTTGCATCCTGGGAGTAGATGCTCAAGATCCTGAATTGTGAAGCAGGATTCAGCAATAATCACAAATGCCAGGACCATCAGTAAGTATCCTTCCAGTGGTACATACCTTGCAATTTTATTTTATTTTTTGCAAACTGCTGTCTTGCAAACTGCCATGGGCTTATTCTCGGTGTGCCTTGTGGCACACTATGTTTAAATGAGAGTGCTCCCAAGCTTCCTCAATAGTTTAATAAAACATATACTGGCTGTAATATTCCATTTATATTAGAAAACTATCGCCCCTTGGTTTGAAAAATGACCTCCGGTTGGCAATTTGACTCTAAGCTTCATAGATTATAGTCCACTGTTGGTCATTTAGTCAGTCCACAGAGCAATACTTTTTCGTAACAAGCTCAAACGGCGATCAGTATTTGGTAGGCTACTCACAAGCTGACGATAATGCAACACAACACATTCTATTATGCAGCTAAACAAAAGGAGTAACAACCTGGAGACACTCACACAGGCAGAAAAGGAGTGCTTTATTCCCAAAGTGCTGAGATTTGGTGGGGGGAGGCAGGTGGGGGCGGAATACATCTCTTTGTATATTTTTACAGATTTCTGTTGCCTCGAATACATTCAACCAAGATCTAAATTCTCTAATTCCTTTTTCCCTAATGTCATTTGCCTTTGTATCTTCTTAAGTCTATTTTTATGCATTATAGGAAAAAGTAGATCCTATTAGAAGCTGATCAAATTTAAGGAAATTAGAGAGATACCCTACAGTTATAAAATCTCAATTGCAATAATGGATTCGGGACTCAGCTTTGAAAAAGCACTTTCAGACTGCCCTTGGAATAAGAAAGATATATTTTTAAAAAAAAACACAGAATTTCAGAGACTTAGACTGTTGTTTTAGATTTGTTCATATTATTTCAGCATCTGAGTGCTTGTATTGGAATCCAGAATCAATAGCAATAGCACTTATATACCGCTTTACAGCCCTCTCTAAGCAGTTTACAAAGTCAGCCTATTGCCCCCAATAATCTGGGCCCTCATTTTACCCACCTCGGAAGGATGAAAGGCTGAGTCATCCAGTCAAGTCAAGTCAAGTAGGTTTTATTGTCATTTCAACAATATACAGTACAGTACACAGTGAAACGAAATGACGTTTCCCCAGGACCAAGGGGCTACATCGATAGATCTACAACATAGATTAAAAAAAAGAAAAAGAGCAGGACCCAGAACTACACATAGCTCTAAAACTAAAAACTTAGAAAGAAGCTAAATGCACAAGTATTTATGGTTCCAGTTTCTTTCTGTTGAGGAGTCTGCTGGCTTGTGGAAAGAATTCAATTCATGATTGAATCCCTGGCAATGTGAACAGTTAGCCTGCAATACTGCATTCTAACCATTGTGCTCTCCCTATCAAATCAAATCAAATTTTATTCCTCACATACACAGTCATACATAGTACGAAATGCGGTGAAATGTGCAGAGGGGTGAATGCAGATGGGTGAATTGGGGGAAGTCTTTGTCTTCCACATACGTGCAGAGCGATCAATTCCTATGTTCATTCAAAAGACCTGCATTCCATTCCATTTCTGACTCCACCTGAAGACTTGTACAGGCTTTGACCGAGCACATTGGGGTTCCTTAGCAAAAGACACACAAACACATCCTTATACTGAGTCGGATTAAAAGCCAAGTCTACGGTGGATATGGAATGCCAGCCCTCCAGAACCCGTACATAATCCGGGGAGATTGAGTGACTGGATTTCCTGCCACCTCTGAAGGGTAGGTAAGATTAAGTGCCATCCCTGAGCCTCTTCTGCCTTGTGCAAATCTTTTTAAGATGTAACCCCCCCTCCCCCCAAAAAAAATTCAAATACAATAGGGCCATTGGAATCAGTGGTTCAACTCAACAGAACAGAATCAATTCAACAGAACAGAATCAATTCGACAGAACAGAATCAATTCGACAGAATACGGAAGAAGGCTATAGTTCCATTCTGCTTGCCAAGTCTTGCAGACATATTTGTAGGTTGAAGTGTGACATCATGTTATATCATTTCACTGCATATCGTACCATGTATGGTTGTGTATGTGACCAATAAAATTTGAATTTGAAATTGGGTTTTTGTCTTTGTAAGCCACCCTTGAGTCAGTGAGAGTAAGTTGGGTAGCCATATACATTTTCTTAAGCCTACTCCCACCTGGTAATCATTTCTAGCCAAACCTTTGCACTGGGTGGCAATTTCCATTCTGTCAATCTAAATGGCCAGAGGAGTTATGACAATGGATTTATAACTAGACAGGCAAATACAGACGAATGAGACTGCCCTAGTGTTTTGGGTGCTCCATTACTGGAGGTTTTCAAAAATAGACTTGGACCATAATTTGACCATGATGGTGTAAGGTATCTTGCCTTAAGCAGAGGTTTGGGTTAGAAAACCTCCAAGGCCCCTTCCAGCCCTCTGATTCTATGATCTATGATCATAAACGGTCTATATTAACCTATAATTGAGACAAAATCTAGTGATAAGAAGAGCAAGACACAGGATGTGCTCTCGTCTCCCTGTGCTACTCTGCCTGTCAGGCTTGTCCTCCTGGGAAAAGGTAAAGCCTACAATTACTCTGGCTATATCAAAGTCAGTGTCCAACTAGACAAGGAGATGAGGTGTAAACCTGGCCAACCCCATGGGTTAATGTAATGGAAAGGTTGGATGTGTGCTCTTTAGAAGAAGACAGAGCAGTTTTGATCACTATATACCTCCAACTTACTGCCAAACCAGAACATGTGATCCTCAAGGATAAAAAGGATACCTATTCATATCCCTTCTAGTCTCTATCAATGGCAACTGGTCCCCCTACTCTGAGTTATTGACCATTGCAAACCCCAATAGTAATGCTAGAAGTTGAAACTTGGGTTTCCTGCTATTAAGTCCATGTTCTCGATTTGAGATAAAGGTTGTCTTTGCATGCCATGGAAATACTGGTGTTTGGTTCCTGTGTGTGTCAGGTTTTATGGAAAAGTGTTTCCAAGATGTCCCAAAGTGGCAGGCTGAAGAGGAACCAAGGATATAAATCTTGACCTCACGCAAAGGCTTAACTTATAGAACAACCCAGGATCTATGTTCAAATATATCTAACTTATAGACAGTTTTACTATATTGTGCGGAGGCTTCGTAAGTGACAAGTTCTGAAACTAGAAGTTTTCAGGCTGAAATGCCATAGCCTTCAATCAAAAGCCTGATTATTTCCTTTGCATACCTCTTTTAAGCTTCATCCCTAAATTAATATTAAAATTTTAGCGCCCAGAATGATTCACTATATCTAGCTGAGGCGGATGACCCTTTATGTGAAAATTCAGCGGTGGATTTACATGCTTGTCTCATTAATACTATTGGAAAAATTGGATGATACAATTTTATGATTTAGGAAAAGAGCCTTTTAGTTTGAGAAGTAGCAATTTCCTTTTTTAAAAAACATACTTCATCTTTAGAGCAATAAAAAGTGGCATATATGTCCCATACCATAATGGATTAATTAAAGAATATTATGTTTATCCAAGTCCTGACCAAGTTGTACATCTTCATAATTCACTCATAAAAATTAATGCATTTTTGCAACACTCCATAATGATATATCACCTATTTTTGCTATACCTGTTCAGAATAAATTGTTTCAGATTGGATTAGTTTGAGGTACAATGAAAAGTACTGGGGTAGATGGGTGGGTGTTACTTTAAGAGTTTACATAGTAATGCACCAAAATCTTAATCTTCTCATTTTATCTCTGAGCTGTCACACGACCTCAGTCTTATCCCAAAAGTGGTTTTCCAAAAGTCCCAAAGGTACTTTTTCAAAAGGAACTGTGATTTCTTTGTTTTTCCTTGAAGACGTTTCGCTTCTCATCCAAGAAGCTTCTTCAGTTCTGACTGAAGGGTGGGGAATGGAAGGATTTATATTCCCTGCCATCATCGGGTCATTAACACCCTGAGAGTTGTTGAGGCCACTAGCTGGTTTTATTTGTGCCCTCAGGATCACATGAATGGTGCAAATAGGCATGGAACCTTCTTGGAACTGTGTTGTAAACAGGAAATAGCTGGTGTTTGTACGGATAAACTTCCAAGTGTCCTCAATGACTCATAGAAAGAATGCTAAAGACCAGATGATTGCAAGGAGTATAAATCTTTTCATTTCCACCATTCAGTCAGAACTGAAGAAGCTTCTTGGATGAGAAGTGAAAAGTCTTCAAACAAACAGCTAAGAAAGTCCAGTTGCAAAAGAACCTTTGGGACAGTGGTGGAATTCAATTTTTTTTACTACCGGTTCTGTGGGCGTGGCTTGGTGGGCGTGGCTGGGGGGGGTTATGTGACTGGGTGGGCAGTTACTGTAAGCAGGGCCATAAAGATCAGGCTAGAAACAACACCAGGATGTTTCTTTCCTGCCTTCCTTACAGGATTAACCCTGTAAAGTGGAAAAAAGCCAAAGGAGATTTCTTCTAACAACCGGTTCTCCGAACTGTTTAGAAAATTTACTGCCGGTTCTAGCGAACCTGCTAGAACCTGCTGAATTTCACCTCTGCTTCGGGACAACCATAAATTGGATGCCTTGAATTTCCATAGACACTTTTGCAAAAGGTAACTGGACTTTCTTGGGTTTTTGCCTTGAAAATGTTTCGATTCCCAATGCAAAAGGCTTGGAGAACTGAAGAAGCTTCTTGGATGAGAAGGGAAACATTTTTCAAAGGAGAAAAAAAAAACCAAGAAAGTCCAGTTGCCTTTTGCAAAAGCACCTTAGAACCAATCGTGACCTGGGTAGCTGAGAATCTCCATAGCTATACTCCCTCTGTTATGAAACCATGGTGTTTTGCCACCCCTAGATTTTCAAATCTAATGTAATATGTATTCTGCATTTTCTCTTTTTCCATATCCAACTTGTCGTCTTTGTCATAATTTTTATTTTTAAACCATTTCTTCACTGCTGGCCATTCACGTAGGCATCACAAAAATACTCGTGCAACGGCTCATAAAACCTGCACATTTCTAAATTGACAGAACTTTCCCCCTTCCCTCCCCTCCTGGAAAAAAAAATCCCCAAAATAATAATGTACAGATGTTCCTTATTTAAATTAGCTGTTGGCATTTAATGCTGCCAATCTCATATGTGATCAAGTTTGTGAATTTCCCAGGTAGTCAACATTTTAGAGAGGCCTGTGTTTATCCTCCAGTTGAATGATTATGCCAGGTGAATGATCTAGATAATTGTTCAATAAATAGCAAATGTTAGAAGGTTGGGGCTAAGGGTTCCAATTGACCAGCTGCATTAAAAAAAAAAAAAGAATGTCATTTGCACAATCCTTTCCTTCTGCTGCAAATATTCGTTCCTTTTGTCCTTCTATCTACAAATGATGTAAACAATTTTCCTTAAATATCATCTGCAGAATAACCTTGTTCCAGAACTCAGCAACCATATTCTCAGGTCCATGTAACTTCTAACAAAGGTAACAGTTATCAGACAGCATATTTCTGTTGCATTAAAAGAATATGAAGAAATGAACATTGATCAAAATGCATTTGTGTCCAGAGGAGGCTTAAAAGTGAAAAAGATGGTGACAGGAGCAAGAAGTCAGAAGCCAGAACAGAGTTTAAAAGTACTGCAAGTTGGTTTCATGCAACCCACAGTATATACAAGAATCTGAACTACTAATGGTTAAGGCAAATTGTTGCCAGGTAAAAGTCAATGGACTTCAAAGGAGGCTGGACTCTCTTTGACGGTTGTAGAGATTCCAGACTGATGATGCATTTGACCTCAGGCTCAGCCTGGTCATCTCCTATATAAGGGGGCAGGAGTGGAATTGAATCTGCTCAGCTGAGCACATCATCCGCACCAAGCTCCCTGAGATACACTCCATCTACAACAAACGTTGCCAGACTAAAGCTATAAAGATAGTTA
>JAEANM010023963.1:0-11254 GCA_017656035.1 Myanophis thanlyinensis
ACACACACACACACACACGAGAGAAATGTTAAAGCAAATTTAGCCTACTTGCACATAAATATATATATATTTAAAAGAGCTTGAATTTGCTTTCACTAAAAGCTCTCCTAAGAACATGGCTGTCTGATGTATATTCTTTTAAATATAAAAATAATTTTTGGTGACTTAGTACTTTTAATTATTGTAATTATCCATTCCCAAAAGAACCAAATGTAAAATCTCCAAATCTATTTTTAAAGCAGTTTGGAGTGTTCCAGATGCTGAAAAATGCTATTAGTACCCTGCAAACATTTGTTGAAATAAGTGTGTATTGCTGTCTTTAGGAAGAAAAAATTGAAAAACTGGCATGATACACTACCACTGATGGGCAGCACACCTGTTACCTTTGGGAAGGTTCAGCTCCTTGCCCACATCAGATTTTAGCAAGTACCAGAACCTGAAGTAAATATATCCACTTTTCCCTTTGTGCAGGGAAAACTGACAGGAGAGAAGATGCTGAAACTTGGTCAAGGACATTTTAAACTAGAAATGGGAAACTTGTGGATTCTCAGTGTCACAGCATGATTACTGGTTAGACACAATGGATACAGTAGTCTAACATCCTATGGATAGCCACAGAGTAGCGTTCCAAAAATTAAAGATCAAAATAAATTGGAAACCCATATTAAATACTTCCAACACTGATGTTCTGTGTGCATGTGTTCATGCTAATCATTAAGTCTACCAATAGGTTCTAAATAATCAGATCTTTAGAATAGCACACAAAAGACAGTGCTAGCTCACCAGTCTTACAGTGCATAATAGCAAAATAGAATTTGTTTTCAAATCATATGCAAATTTTAACTTGCCTCCAGAAACCAAGACTCCATCTGAGTTCACAGCCAACGTATTGATAATAGCACTATGGCCAGAAAGATTTTGGATGAAATTTCCATCAGGGAATTTCCACTGTTTGATATTATCTGGAGATCCAGATGCAAATGTATACCTGTAAGAAAATGTATATTAAGATCTTGATAACTAATGGATGTCTAATTAATCATACTAATACTAATTAAGTATTTCATTATTGGTTGTTAAAGTTGCCAGGGTTTATCACAGTTTCAATGTTAAATTATTTCCTGTGAATTATTTTTGGTGACAAAGAAACATGGCTTTCCAGATATTTTTGAATTACAACTTCCAGTTATCTCAATCCACATTATTAATAGTAAAATTATATGGAACCTGACATTCAGCAGCAACTAAAAGCCTATGTTTTTCACCCAGTAATTTAAGCTCTGTAGAACGGCTTGCTTAAAAAGAAAGTAACTGATTAATGAGGAGTAGGACATCTATTAAAGCCAAATATTGTTAAATATGAATGTGAAGTTCCATATACATAAAGGAAAGGGAATGTATGCATGTTTATTTTATTCAGTATAAAATGGTAGGTGGGCTTCTAATACACAGAAAGATATAGCATATAGATAGATTTTGTCCACTATCTTTATATTACTTTTATATATATATAAAATATATATTTATTTTTAAAACAAACATACAAAAGACATACACAACATAAAAAACGTATAAAACTAAAAAAGAATCATCCAGTTCTATACTTACAGTGTATCAGTTGGTTACAAAAAACAATATTTTTTGTGTCATTCTTCCATAGTCTTCTTTTATAATTATATTCTAATTCATCATTTTATTTATCTTAACTATCTTTATATTACTTAATTAGGTTTCCTCTATCTAGTCATTTCCTACTCTAGGGCACGGTACTTATCTCCATTTCTTACCCGAGGAAGCCAGCATTGCCTGAAGACCTCTTCCATGGTCATGTGGCCAGCCTGGCTATAAGCCAAAGGCACACGGAACACTGTTACCTTCCCATTAAAGTGGTACCTATTAATCTACTCACATTTGCATGTTTTCGAACTGTTACGAGCTGGGTCAGGAACTGGGGCTCACCCTGTTGCACAAAACTTAGGTCTTGAACCAGGGCTGTCAACTTTCCAGATGACAAGCTCAGAATCTTTAACCACTGAACCATCACACCCTCTGGTATTTTACTCAACTAAAGATAATAAAATCAAAGATTTGCTGTAAGGCAGGGCTGTCAAACTTGCATCCCATGGGCCGGATGTGTCATGTGCTGGCCACATCCACACCTAGTTTAGCAAAGGGAGAAAAAGTTGTGATACGTCATGTGACAATGCACGTGACAACAGAAGTTTGACACCCCTGCTGTAAGGGAATAATTGACCAAAGTAGACAATATTTTTTCAACATAAATAGCTCTATTTGGTCAGTAGAATATTAAAAGGTATTTTCCAATATTCATTTTTCCCCAAATAAATACTGTAGCTATATTTGATGAGCAGAATATTAGAAGGTATTTTCTAATAATTTTAGAAGCTACAGTAACTTGGTGTATTAAATCTAAATGCAACGAATCATATTATGGCTTAATTTGAAAATCTAACCACTTTCAGTCTCTTATTGAGACATAAAAGGGGAACAAAGTCAGAAGAAGGCATACCTCAGCGTAAAGAAATGAACTATTTAAATCTAAGAATAAACATCAAACTCTTCCTCACTGATTTTAATGAAACACAGTCTAAGTAAGCAGGTTCAATCTATCTGACAAAGGAAAAGAGCGAGAATAAGATTGAAAATGTTACAAGATTCTAAAAATAAAGGGGGTTTGGGGTTGCCAGATTGGGAGCTATATTACCAGGCCTCTATACTCACATTGGTGAAAGAATGGATAAATTTGAGACATAAAAGATTATTAACTTTGGAGGGACATGATCTCCAATTGGGTTGGCATGCTTTTCCATGGTATGGGAAAAACAAAATACATAGTTATTTCCAAACACACTATGTTAGAAATGCTTTGCTGTTAGCATGGAGAAAAATACCAGTCTGGCTTCCCAAAATGGAGCCAATAATACATCTGAATGTTGTTAACTTGGAAAAAAAATTACAAGATATAAAGATATTGAAACTTAATGAAAAAGGGAAACTTAAAACTAAGCAGGAACTGATAAATCAAGGGATTGATTTAGCATGGTGGCCTCATGTGCAAATACAATGAAGGTATGAGAAAGATGTAAAAATGTTTGGTTTCTATAAAGAACCAACAGGATTAGATCAGATACTATTAGAGACAGATGAAAAATTAATTTAAAAATGTATAGCTATTTATTGAGTATTAAAATGGAAGAACAAGTGAAAGGAACAATGATAGTGTGAACTAAAAACTTTGTATATATTATAGAGCTACAAAAATGGCAGAAACTGTGAGATAGAAACTATAAATTAACAATGTCAACTGCTTATAAGGAAAATCTATATAAAATGTTTTATATATGGCATTTGCCACCAAGTAAGTACGGCAAAGATGTTTAAAAACATGTCCGCCAAATGTTGGAAATGCAATCAGAGACCAGGTTGGTACTATCATATATGGTGGACATCTCCAAGGCAAAAATACATACATGGCTAGAAAAAAATGTAAAGCAATATATAGATTTAAAACCAATATTTCTGTTAGGTATTTTACCAGAAAACTATAGGAATACATATTTAATCCTACATGTGTCAACAGCAGTGAGAATTGTCTTTGCACAACAGTGGAAAAATGAAGAGATCCCTACAGTTGAAAATGTAATTAAAAATATTAGAATATGCAGAAATGGATAGATTAACACTTAAAATAAAGGAGAAGGAAGAAACAGAATATTTTTTAATGTGGGATTCATTTTATCAATGGTTAGATGACAGAAACATAAGTTAGAAATTTAAAAGTTTAAGAGAATGATTAACTATTCAATGAAGGTATATTAATATGGATATTATAATTATTATATGACTATTATCAATTCCATGAATATTATTATTTCTATTATTATTTTCCAAAACTAACTGTATCCAGACAACACACTGTTCATGTAAATATTGAGTTTTTTATGTTTATTAAAAATGTATAACTAATATTTATATATTCTATAAAAATAAATAAATAAATCTTATATACTTTAATCTTGTTATGCTGTACACAGAAACAACTTTTGCCCACAAACCCTCTGGCCTTGATGAAGAAAAATTTCAAGCAATGGTCAAAAGCTCACAAGGTCATGTGAACATTGCAATGATACATTGTTCTAAGTTACAACTACTAACACATATTACATGTATTATTGCCTTAAATAAGCAGCATAGTATTGAGCTCATGACTGGTAGTCTGACTTATCTACACTAAAAACAGTATACTAAAGCCTGCTTTTAAAAAAAAAAAAACATGGAAAATCTTACTGTCTTGGATGCAAGACAACTGCTCTTACGGATTTCTTGTGATTTGTTAACGTGACCCGTGTTTTTCCTGCTACCAAGTCCCAGAGACGTATGGTGGTGTCATGACTTCCTGCAACGAAGAAATGAATTTAAGGAGTAATATAGATAAAATACTTTAACCACATTTTGTTTTTCCCCAGTTTCTGTTTCCCCTGCACTTGAATATCTTCCTGCTGCTTTGAGTCTTACTAAGGTAAGAAAAGTGGTAGAGATACTGGTATTACCTGCCACCCCACTACATGCTCCAGTAATATAGTGATCATACAGCATGCTGCCAACAACAATTATGATTTTGGCAGAATAGCACCCTCTGTTCTACCATAGATCCAGGGAAAGTCACAATTGGAACTGCTGCAGATACATGTATATATTCTAGTTCATATTTAGTAAAGATATGATTTTCTGAAAGCCCTTCACTTCCTTTGCCAGAGTTTTTCAAAACTTAAATCTATTTGCCTGTTGTCTAGCCGCAATCCAATAACCGTCCTGAAAAGCATTCAAGATTCTCATGCTCTTAGTATATTTTTTTAAAGAAATTCTGGCTATTTATACTTGTTTATAGCAAGAGGTTCTTAGTTATATGTAGAATTATTTAAAACATTTACATACTTTGAAAACGACAAATGCTCAACTAGAATGCAACAAATGGAAGCATTTTATTAAACCATAAGCAACTGCAGGCAAGTTGGCTACAGGACGAACTTATTGAATTATGTTCCACTTAAACAAGCAGCATTCATACCTGTGATAATCTGTGGCTCTGCTGCTTGGCACTTCACTGTTGCCACAGCATTCGTGTGTCCTGATAATGTATGCACACTAGCTTTTGTCCTTACATCCCAGATCTAATAAGATCACAAATTTGAACAATTAAGTACAACAATGCAAAGTTAACAAACAATCTTTATCAAGCAAATATTACCATTTCTATATAATTATGAGCTTATCACTCAGGATCTTGCTGACCTTAGTATCACTTATGAACCTCCACATACAGTAAGAACAATATTTGTGCAGGAAAATAACAGGAACACATAAGCACTTCCTGCCACTGGCTTGGTTTGTTATCGTAAGGAGTAGAACTGAAACTGCTCAGCTTATTTTTATATGCCTTTGAGGGATAAAGCATGGATTACAATAGTTTGCAGTCCCAGGGACCTCTCTTATGTCTACTCCCAAACCTTAAAACAAAATAGTATTAAACGGTATTCCCCAAATTTGGTTATTTTGCAAAAATATCTCAGTGGCACAATTCTGGGATGAGGGGTTTGCAAATGCATGGATAATTCACTTTTCATCTTCAAATACTATCCTTCTTTGATTGGCTGGAATTAGTAGGATCTGAAGATTTTTAAAAGGGAGTATAAATAGCTAATCACAAAAGAATCACATTAGATAAACTATTACAATATATACAATTTTCTGCTTTACTTACACGTGCTGTTGAGTCTCTGCTACAAGTTACAAGCACATCTATCGTTGGATGCAAATCCAAACCATACACAGCACTTAGGTGGCCATGGTAATGCCTAATAACCTGGGCATAAACATATTATAATCAGTACTGAATGTCCTATCGTCGTTACATTGCTGAAAAATCCCAACTGTTTAAAGTTTATTTAGTTACCTTATTATATTCAAGATCCCAACATTTCACCTGCTTGTCTTCCCCACATGAGAAAAGATAAGGACTTCTTGCACTGACTATTACACCACGAACTGTACTAATATGTCCTGTTAAAGACAGTTTTAATTTGCCACTTGCAAGATCCCAAATCTGTAATGAGAGAAATATATCTTTTGATGTTCTTTGAAATAAAATGCATAAACATTTTTATTTTAACTGAGCAACATCTCAAAGATCTTAGTAGAATACAAAATACATTCCTTCACGATGGTGGAAAGACTGAAAAAAATAGTTTACTATACTAATCCCAGTTTGGGAGTATTAACACACTTAAACAATTTGGCCTATAGGCAAAGATAGAAGATAATACTGAAATGGATATTATTAGTGTGCTGTTATGAAGTATATTACCAAAATAATAAAAAAAATACTGGAGTACACTTAAGTTATCAACTCACCTTTATAGTCCTGTCAGCAGAGCCAGTAACAAACCACTGATTTCCTGGTTCGACTGCAATACATCTCACCCATCCCAAATGTCCACTGATAACCTGCAAAAATTACAGGATAGTTTCTTGATTTAGATAAAATCTCAACCCTGACAGCTTAAAGCAATTACATAATAAAAAAAAGCTTGTCTGGTCATTTGGCTTCAAATTTGCCAGTAACTGTAATGTTGCCAATTTTCTTTTTTTTCTCCTTCTTTTTTCTCTCTATAAGAAGGAGTTTATTGGGGAAAGGAGAATACAAGAAAACTATGGAAGACAACACACATACAATATCTACACAGAAGCATTTTTCCAAATAAAATAAGTTGAATCAGTCGCACTAAATTTCAGTTGCTCACTTGCTTTAGCTTTTTATTAGTTTATCGAAGTATAAGATACAAAGAAAAAAAACATGGAAAAGTAAGAAGAGAAGGAGGGAAAAAGAGGGGATATAGTCTAACAGGAGAAAAGAAAAGAAAAAGGCACCAACTTCTGATTCTTTAGCATAGTAGAAGGTAACATTACAATCACAACCTTTTGCTTTTACACAACAGAATGTACAATATTAAAAGTGTTTCTAATTTACAAAAACAGAATCAAAGTTTCATTTTTTTTCTTCACTGAAAACATAAAATCCAGAAGCAATTTCAAAATAGAGACAAAACTAGATACATCTTATTTGGACAAAAGAATCAGTTTAGCCACACTGCTTGTCTTTGCTGTGGGGAATAATATATCATTCATTCTCTTATTTTCAAATCTTGTCCATAATATTTTACTAACTTTTGAATATTATTCAGCATTACTTAAAGAACCAGCAGACCTGTGTATACATACATATTCATTTTATACATACAAAACTAACTTAAAGCTTTCTATCAGTACATATATCAATTTAAAAAAAAAAATCCATCCTATTAAATTAAAACATTATATTTATATAAGTCTCTCCTTCAGCTTATCTTCATAGAATAGTCTTTTTTTTTGGGAGAATCTATCAAATCTCCTTTCCTGAATATCTTTATTTAAAGCCATTTTTTAAAAAGTCCCAAAGTTGTTCTGTTAGATGTTCTAAATTGGTCCGAAGCAAATCTTCCCATATTTAAGTTTCCCTCACTGAGATAGCTATCATATCTTTTTTTCTCAAAAAATTCTCAGCCTTGTTAATATCCTTAAAGCAAAAATCCCAGACTTGACCTCTTGAAAATCATGAATTTACTTGATACATTTCTTTCAGTTGCACTGGGAGGGTTGTACTCACACCATCATCATAAGAAGAGATGAAGTCAGATTTATATTCTAAAGTTAAAGTTATTTGCATTATCCAGTATTTGTAAAGTTAAGACAGTAGGCTGCCAATTTTCAATGAATAATGATTAAGGGCAGTGGTGGAATCCAATTTTGCTATCGGTTCAATGCGTGTGCATTTTGCGCACCAACCATGCTGCTGTGCGGCTTCTTAATTTCTTGGTTTTGCTTACCAGAGGCAACCTGGGTGATTGGGAAATCGGTGGACATGCGCAGAACAGCTGTTCTGAGCGATTCAGGTAAGTAAAAAAGAAAAAAAAATGAAGGAGATATAAGAGAGAAAAGAGCAGGGGTGTGTGGGAGGGCCCAAACATCGTCAGGGGCAGGTGGGCGGGGCCAAATGTCGCCACTGCTACCGGATCGGCAGAATTGATGCAACCAGGCTGCATTTCACCACTAATTAAAGGGTTCCAAAGGAAATTGCAAAACCCATAGGATGCAGGTTGCCCAGTTCTGCACTAAATTGGGATTGTCATTATATACAAGTAGCAATAGCAATAAGACTTATATATCACTTTTTACAGCACTCTCTGGGCAGTTTACAATGTCAACGTATTTTCCCCAACAATCTGGGTCCTCATTTTACCAACCTTGGAAAGACGAAAGACTGAATCAATTTTGAGCCAGTCAGGATCAAATTCCCGCAATACTGCATTCTAAGTACAGAGCTGCCGGGGCCTCCTACACTATGCCACCACAGCAAATCAATGCATGATCAGGCATTCATAGACTATGTAATTTCAAATTTTATTCAAAATAAGATTATTTTTGTTGCTGCCTTCTAGGGCAAATACCTTTGAAACACCTTTTGTCTATATAATCCATAGAGGTAGATTAAAAGGGTCAGTATTATATTTGTTAAACTTCAGACATTGCAGCTATGAAATGATTCAAGTTGAATCATTTTCATCTTTTTAAGTTTCCTCCTTGATGGTATAAAGATAAACTGTCCATATCGTTCTTCAATTTTAAAATGAACTTGTGTTAATCTTGTTTGGACTGTATTTAAGAATGTGCTGCCTTGTCTACTATGGTTGTCACACCATTTTATAGAAGTAACTAGTTAACTAATGCGAAAGCCAATAAATGAGTGAGTCAGTTACTGTGTACATGAGTGTAATTAAGTAGATGCTTCTAAGGGTCTCTATATAATTTTTTTTTTTCAAATTCAAATTTTGTCACATGCGCAATCATACATGATACAATATGCAGTGAAATGCTTTACGCAGCCATTCACGACCACAGGTAAGTTAGGGCAGAATGGGAGGGTAGGAAATAGGTTGGGAACAAGTTGAAGAAAGGAGGTAGTTGGGAAGAAAGGAGGTAATTGGGTAGGTGGTTACTTCAAACATATGTAAACAATCGTTATGATCCTTAGTGTTCTTGTGTCTGATTTAGCGACCGTATTGCCTGTGGAAAGAAGCTTTTCTTCATTCTTTCTGTGTTTGCCTTCAGAGAGCAAAAGTATATAAATTATATACAGTATGCTTCCATGAAGTTCTGAAGAACGGGAACTTACAAACATTAGTTTTTCTCTCTCTCTGACAGTTATGCCAATAGTATTCCATGAAAGACCAAGCTATTTGAACTAAAAATAGTTGGAATTAGATTCCAACTAGATTCCAATAGATTCTATATCAAGCTGTTTTTGCTATCTTTTCTGCTATAAAGTGATTAGAAACATCACTTCAAATTTTAAGTCACAGAAATTGCAATTCAGTTATGATTTACTGAAACAAGACAGGACAAAAATATGATATGACCTTGATTCAGTCAATAAACTTTAATCAGAATGCTGTTAATTTGTAGATATTTCCAATTTACCTGAAACATACTAAAGTAGGACTGATAGTAACTGAACTCAAGATCAAAATAGGCTTATTCTTCTAATCACCTGAACATATGATTTTATAGTCCCATCTAAACTAGTCCAAAATTTAACAAACTATTTATCTGGCAATAAATACTAATATATTTACTACTTACTCTGTATAGCTTCCATGGTGGATGCCACTGTGGTTTTGGCATTGTTGGGG
Source organism: Myanophis thanlyinensis (assembly GCA_017656035.1). Classification (NCBI taxonomy): domain Eukaryota; kingdom Metazoa; phylum Chordata; class Lepidosauria; order Squamata; family Homalopsidae; genus Myanophis; species Myanophis thanlyinensis. The sequence goes on from JAEANM010023963.1 coordinate 9,807, forward strand.
CCTTTTTTGCCATTAATGCAGAATTTTTATTCCCACCAGCTTCCATCATAGCCTACAAATTGAACAAACATGACATCATATATTTTTCTTCACTGAACTACTTTCACATGGGCCTATAATTCTGTCACAAAGATTCCATGCTCTTTCTAACTCATTAGAAGACTAAATATAATCTGGTTAATTTACAAGAGTGAAACTTACCATAGTCAAACCTGGAGGCTGTGAACGCTCGGAAATCCCAGCATGTCTATATATATCACCTACACTAGCAGCAGTTCTATTTGCTTCTATTCTGAAATGAGAAAAAACGATGAGGGCTTATTACCGCCAGAATGAACAGACTGCTGACTTTGTACTAACTGCTGACTTTGTATATAACTGATAATACATCTAATTCAAGAAAGTATGTGGAATATCATCGTGCTAGTGCAAAATGAACAAATATGTTCAGATCACAATCCAGCTAAACTGGTAATAAATAGCAACATTTTAATCATGACTATTAGATTCCATAGTATTTCATGAGCCTTAAGGTTTACTAATTTTAACTTTATATCAGTGCTTATCATAATATCAAAGGAAGAAACATGTCGTCCATGCACATTCATTGAGGAAAGTATGGTTTATAATCTCTGTTGCTAATGGAAGAGTGAATGTCCCAAAGGATTGCTGGAGATAAGAATAAAAAGATCCTAATGCTGTCCCAGTGATAAGATGCTGTCTCTCAAGAATTAGCAGAAAGGGCACAGTCTTCTGGTTATGGCTTCCTCTTAAGAGTAGTTGGATGGCTCCTTCTCTAATAATATTCAGAAAGTGTATTAAAATACTGCTCTTCTCTAAAGTCTTCAAGGAATAAAGTTATATTGTACTGTAACTGAGTAACTGATTTATCTGATCCGGTGATAAGATTAGTTTGGATTTTTTTAAAACAGGAGATTGTTGTAATTGTAGTGTATTCTAGAATGAGACAGTATAGAAGACTAAGTAAGCAGATCCTACTTGCCTGCCTTCCTGACTAGCCATTGGGAGAAAAGAATACTGGACCAGACAGATCTGTCCTGTTATGGCTCCTCTTCCTTTTTTAAGGTTAGTATTAATATAGCAATAATACAGTGAAGAGCTGAATTTAATTATCACATCATTTATGCTGCAATTTATTTCTTTATATTTTTAAGACTGCCCAGTTAACAGCAATCCCACACAGGCATACTTGAATAGATATCCTATTGCACTGAAATGATTACTGAGCAAAAGCCTGTTGGGATTGTATTATTTTTGAATTGTGTCCTGGCTCATTCAGAAATCTTTAGACACTATAGAAACTAGCTTTCATCAAAATATCCTTTATGGCACACAAAAGCCATCAGAAACAGAAAAGATGTCTATTTACATACTGCTTCTGTTTTGCTGTTTGATGTAAATCCCTATTTTACCTTTTTTCTTAAATT
>JAEANM010023964.1:0-10416 GCA_017656035.1 Myanophis thanlyinensis
GCTGAGAGAGCAAAAACTGGCTGAGGGATTCTGGGAGTTGAAGTCCACAAGTCACAAAATGGCCAAGTTTGCCCACCCCTGATCTAGACAATACAACAGCTGTGCCACTGTTCTGTCACTGAAACATAGGAAACATTCTTCAGCTTAGCTTGGTCTGAAAAAGAAGACGTAATCCTTTTGAGTTATTTATTTATTAGCTATTTGTATGACTGTCCATCTTGACAAGTAACAGAGTGGCAAATAGTGTTAAAGTAAAAACAATAATAACATTAAAAATAAAATATATAACCAATAAGGAAGGTATCACAATTGACAGTGATTGGCACAGCCAGAAGACTGCACCTTTACCAAATTGGGAGCCCAGACCCAGGAACAGACCAGGTCTTCAGTGCCTTATAAAAAGCCATTAGAGTTGGGGACATCCTAATCTCTAGAGGAAAAATGTTCTATAGGATAGATGCTGTGGCAGGAATACCTCCTCAGTCCACCAACTAGCATTCCTTGGCTGACAGGACCCAACACATGTCTATCCTGTCAGGCCAGATAAAATGGATAGAAACCAGGGAGACACAGTCCCTCACATAGCTTGGCTCAAAGACATGAATGGTTTTAAAAGTGACAGCCAAAACCATGAATTACAGTAGTGATATTATATGTTTCAAATAACTAGTGTCATTGACTATACATGCTGCCACATTCTATACTAGTTGAAGCTTCTATATGTTCCACAAGGGAAGACCCAAAATAGAGCACATTGCACTATTCCAAATTATGAAGGCATGATATAGTATACTTGTTTAACTATAGGATTATCTTGTCTGCATTGGGATAGTATTTTAATTAAAAACACTATCCAAGGATTCTAAGGGATTGCTTTCATCAAATATTAGCAGTGCTTAATAATCCATCATACATATTTGGGGTATGAGATCTTGCATCATGCAATTAGCTTGATTTAAACTCTGTCCCCACCCATTGGTGAGAGGCTTTGGCACAAATACATAACAGAGGTAATTTAGTTTCATAAAGGGAATGGGACTGTTCTGTAAAAAAAAAATACCACACTTAAACCAACTATGGAACTTCTACCAAAGGCAAATAATCTAGCAAAATTCTGACAAATTGTCTGAATGCACATTGTTTTCCACTCAGATTCTTGAAGACTTTTGATTCATTTCCTATAAAGAATAAAAACAGGCATCCATGTCCTAGTGGAAAATTCACTGTCTTTGGTCTCCCACATATTTATATCAAAGAGACTATATGAAGACATTGTGCATCTGTAAAATTCTACATTATAAATAATGCACTTATTTCTTTGAATGGAGAACATTATAAATCTGGAGCAAGTATGAGAGTGCTACTGTCAAACATTATCAACTCTATCTTTGAGGATGCAGCTCCAACCATCTCCCATCAAATGTTGGTATATTGATAAGTTGGTGATGACAACATAGAAAAGATGATTTCAGGATCCTTCTAGATCACTTAACTGGAATTAAAGTTCAGTAAAGAACTTCAGAATGGTAGTTAGCAATTTTGGCCATTCTAAACAATTCAAAGTAAAGAGGAACATTTATATATGAAATACATAAAATATTTGGATTGGAACAGAATAGAAACCTGCCTCAGTGCTATTTCACCTCTTCATTCCCAAAAAGGGATCACTTATTAAATCATGAAGGCAAATGAATGACAAAATAAGTGCCATAACTAGCACATCAGAAATAATCCAACAGAAGTATAATCATGTATAATAAATGTCTCCAAAGAATTAAATACCACAAAAAATATAAGCAATCAAGGAAAATATTGGAGCAATCAAATAACAATTATGAATAATGTGCAATTTTTTTTGTAAGTCTCTGATGTGACTGAAGTATGAGAAACTTTTTGGAAAAAAAGAAGTATATTGTTCAGATTAGGGACAAAGATACAACAACTGACGTTTTCTAATACAGATAAGCTCCTGAAATTAAGAATGGAAGGAATATATAACATGAATTGTTGCATTGGGATAGTTACCTTGGACAATTGGATAATGCCTAAAACACAGAATTCAAAAACAACAAAATAGGCTTAAAAATGATAACTGATTTTTTAAAAAGGGACAAATCATGTAAGAAACCTGAAGAATGTCAGCATCCTAATACAATACAGTAGGTATTTCCTTATTACAAAAGCAATGGAAAATATCTGAAAAACTTAAATAAGGAAGAAAGTTATCAACTACCATGTCTACCTATATGGCAATTGGTTGTGGTGGTACAAAGAGAAGAAGATAATCTTCACGGAGAGATGCAAGATGCATCCCCAGGCATGGAGAGTAAAACATCTTTTAAGCTCATGATAATCATGTACTGTAACATTGAGAAGCAGCTAAGATAGACACACAAACTATAAGAAGAAGCAGTCAGCACAATCAGACTTCTGTTATAGTAGCCAATCTCAATAAAAGTAGAATCAGCTGCAAATTTTTGGTCTTGTCTATTACTTAGTGGACTGATAAGTATTATAACAGAGAGACTACAAAGATGTCTATTGCTGACTTCTGTCTCTGATTACCTATTATGAAAAAAAAAGTAGCACCATGGATAGTGATATCAGTGCATATTCCTTGTTTGTTGTAGTATTACCTGGAAGTCACTTCATCACAAGATAAACATTGTTAAAGAAATTAATTTTTGCATGACCATCTGGGATCAATAAATGTCAAATGAAAATGAAATCAACAATAATGATTTCAGACAGAATTATATCACCAAATAAGAATGTACAAATTAAGACAATAAAACCGATCTCCTCATTCAGTAATTTTTCGCCTCCTGTTTCTTTCCAATTTTAATAGGTTTGGCAATGCAGCTGGGGAATTAGGAAAGCTGGAATCACACTAGGAATTAAGTTGAAGGCATACTACAGATTCGCCATGTACTTGTTCAGATCCTACTACAATACAGAAATAACATGAGTAGAAGTGATATTGTATTATATGCCATCCAGAATCACTTTCATGTCACATGGGTAGCTGTACAAATATGATAAATAAATAAATATGTAGGGTATATGCAAGCTGGTGATAATTAACAAGTTTTCTCTTCAAATAAATTTGGGTTAATATTTTCTTTACACTGAATTATCCTGAAAATACACGACTGCAATAACTCTGGTATTTGCACTGCAAAAGAAAGCAGAATAATTAAACTGTCACTTGATTTCAACTAGTTGATTTATTGTATCTGGCATTCAAGGAACAGTTTCCTGCTCAGCCATGCAAAATAAAACATAGCATAGAACATGTCAATTGTTGGATAACTACTATAAATACCAAAGAACTCATACAGTGAAGAGCTTTGTTGTAGTGGCATTAATTAGCAATTATGGAGAATCAAGTTGTTACTTTTAATAATTGTGAAGGCCTGAATGGTTAAAGTCCAAAAGAAAGGGCTTGAGTCCAGTCTGGTTCATTTTAATAATGCATATATACTAGCTAGTTATCGCTCTGAGAAATAAGCAACTCTTATTCCATTATAATATATAGACAGGAAGAAAAAAAAGGCAAGCTTTAAACCTTGGGGTTTATATATGTATAGTATGACTCTATAGCTTTCACTAGACAGTCTTCTTCATTATTAAAAACAGTTTTAGTTTCTGTAAGTATTAGAGCTATGTCATTTGGTTGTATGCCTTCTAGTTTAAGTTTCAATCTGTGTGAAACCTGACAATAATGTAATAATCATATACAAAGCTTTACAAAGAAGTGTTGACTGGCATCTAATCCTTAACAAGATATTCCACTCCTGAGTAGAAGTGGAAATTTGATAGCATTTAGTATTTCTTTACAACAGAGCTACAAAGGTATTTTGAGTTACCTCAAAGTTTATTTTAGAATTGCAAACATATGCCCAAAATAATTAGGATAGTATTAGTTAGGTATATAATGGTTTTGTTTTTTTTTAAAGATTTTGGTCTTAATTCCCTACTTTCCATTTTCTAGACATCAACGGACTCTCTGGTGAAATCCAAGGAATCATAAATATTAACTAAATTATCCCTCCAACTTATAGTTCTGAATCAACAAGTGCTTGATTACCAAAATAGCAAAAGTTGCAAAGTGTTCAAGGAACTAGGACAATTGTTGCACCATAAACTGCTTGTATTTTGTACATTGACTGATTTTGACTCCTCTTCCAATGTTACTGTGTTCTGATTCCCATGAAGCCTAGCTATCAAATGTTAGATAATGCTTACATAGCAAATGCATCTAGAGAATCAAAAGGTACTTAAATATAAATGTAATTCTCCAAAACTAAAGCATCCAGAAGCCTAAGAATCCACACAGATGATTTAGAGAGAAGGTCATATAGGCTTAGACTGAAATCTTTGACTACTGAGTACTGCTTTCATGTCAGAAACATTGAGCTGCTTTGAATACTAAGTGTACTAGCTGTAGGATGCTCACTAATGACTTGTCTTATGGGCTCTTCTTATTAGAACTCTGACATAACAGCAACAGGACAATCCTTTGAGCTCCGAAGTTTTTTTCTACTGATACAGTTCATCAGTAAGATATCTAATGAAATAATGTCTCCATTTCAGAAATGCAAACATGATCAAGTAAAAATAATAGAACATGCTCCTCTGAGAGAAGACGGCACCCTTAATTCTTTTAATTAATTAAATCTTAACACATTAAAAATAGAATTAATGTTTAAATAATAATTATTATAGTTATTTTTATTATGAAATGGCTAATTAACCAACAAAAAGGGACATTTTATCGTGTTTGATAGACAGGTGAGGAAGCTAGAAAAATTTGGACTCAGTTTTATATATAAAATAATACAGACGATTCTAAAGATTCATTTACAATTGAAATCAAAGATTTTTTTCTTTTCAGCTTGATGGATAAGCAGCTGGGGAAAAAATATGAAACTTTTTCTATATATACTGGATAACAACAGCAGGAAAATTATTATAGGCACAAAGATGGAAAGATTTGAATTTACCCCCAATGGAAGAATGGATAATTAAGAGAAAGGAACTTGCAAAGATGGTCATAGTGATTGCTATAATTAAAGATAGACATTACCTAAATTTAATGATTGGAAACCCCTTACTGACTTTTTTGTGGGAAACAGAAAAAAGGAAGTCATGAGATATGATATTGAAGATTAGAATAAATCCCCCCTCTTTTTTCATTCCAAATATTAGTTCTTGCTGCTTTTTATTCTGTAATTAAAATTCTAATAACATTTTATTTAAAAAAGGAAAGATTATTTTAATCATTTAAGTAAGAGAAGCGGAAAAAATTAGTGGATGAAGGCAAGTTTGTGGGAAGTCCTACTAATGAATTTAATATAATGAAAATATGTATTATATATTAAGATAATAACATTTTTTAAAGTACAAAGTTGAAAAAAATGCATTTTCCCATTATTGACTAGAGCTAAATGACAGCAGGATGATGGCTGGTTTTCACTTCAATCAACAACTTGGGATTATTACTTTAATTAGAATATAGAAATAGAAGAAACTAATATTCAACTATCCAGAGAACACTACATTTAAAAAGAAATGCTGTGCTGCTAATTTATTGAACTTCACACTAAAAACTGATTCAATGACTGTTTATTGTTGCTACTAACATTACAGAAATATCTAGATAGATTCTTAATAAGAAGTAAAGGAGGATGGAGAGAGGAAGTAAACATAGCCAAAGAGGTATATAGATAGTCCAACCAATTGTTTAGTGACTGTTCAAAGTTACAACAGCACTTGAAAAAAGTGACTTATGACCATTTTTCACATAACTGTAGCAGCATCCCCATGGTCACATGATGAAAATTTGGATGCTTGGCAACTGGCATGTATTCACCTTTTGCAACCTTCTGACAAGCAAAGTCAATAAGGAAGCCAAATTTACTTACCAACTGTGTTACTAACTTAACAACTGCAGCGATTCCCTTAACAGCTGTGGCAAGAAAGGTCATAAAATGCAAAACTCACTTAACAACTAGCTTGCTTAGCAATGGAAATTTTGAGGTCAGTTGTGGTTGTTAAGTCAATTAAGTACTACCTGTACTTAATTAAGTATAATGAAACCAAAGGTCTTTTAAGGAAAATGTTTTTTTTCCTCTTGTTTTCTAAAAAGTAGGGTTAACATTTCTGTTTGATGAATTTTCTTCAGAGATGAACAAAATTTCAAGATTCATTGAAACGAATGAACAAATGAACAAACTTGAGTTCATTTGTGAGTATATTCTAAGTTAAAAAAAATCTTATCAATTACTATTAAGATTACTTGTTTTTATCGTTATAAATTAAAAGAAATCTAATAATTATGATTTGTTATTAGTATTAGCACAGTTTAAGTTCATTAATTCATAAGTTCATTACTAGGAGCTGCCTATTTATTTATTTATTTACAGCCCAGGACCAAATCACACAATTTAACAGAAAGTACAGAATGCTGCACACACATAAAAGGCAGAAACCCTATAATGTTAATATTGTATAGATGGGTCAAAAAGCTTCTATCAGTTAAGGTTATACATTTAAAAAAAATGCTACTGCCCTCAAACATGTGGCTATTAGTTATTTAATAAGAATACCATAATATCCTCATCATGAGTGTACTTTCTCAGACTCAAGAGCAGAGGTCTTAGCTCTAGCAATTAATTAATTCACTATTTCTTATTCCATCTTTATGCTTTCTCTTACAGAGCTTATCAGGAAAGCGAATGGTGGGATAGGCATATACTATATGTGCTATCTATGTTGAATGTTCCACTCAAGGTTTTCTACTGTCTGTGAGCATTACCCTTGCTACACCAGTGCCTTCCCACATTAGAATTTCTTATTGTAATAATCAGCTGTGGTAATTCAACATTTCATTATATTGCAGATCATGCCTTCAAATATTCAACTATTATTTGAAATAGTGTTTAAATATCTAGAACAGTGATGGAGAACCTTTTAGGCACTGAGTGCCCAAACTGCACGGGTGCATGCATGCCTAAACTGCAAGGTGCACATGGGCGCATGCACAGTGGAGACCCGAAGACCAGCTGGCTGGTGGCAGACGGGGCATCCCAACCCCAGCAGTTCTGCAAGAGGCAAGATCTTTTTCTTTCCTGAGCTTCTGTTTTGTCATTTGCAGGAAAACTTCTGTTTCCCTGCAAACGATGGCGAGAAGCACCATGAAGAAATGCAGTGGAGCTGAGCTGGGGTGATGGTGCGTGTGCCCACAGAGAGGGCTCTGAGTGCCATAGGTTCACCACCACTGATCTAGAATGTCATCCAGAGTTGTGACTCCTTGAGGGCTTCATTTTCAGTCTCTTAGGAATCACATCAACAAACTAACCTGGTCCTTTACCTCAGAAGAGGATGTTCTACAAGCCTCCCTTGTAGAAACATTCAGGCCTAAAAGTCAGCAATTTCCAGCTAAATAAACAAATTCATCAATAACAGGAATGAGCTAGAAATAAGTCTCCATTAATAATTTATCTCTTTGGTCTCTTTTGGAAGAAATTGCCCTTTTCCTCTACTTTTTTCCTCCTTTCCCTTTCCTTGATCTATTTTGATTTTTTTTTTTAAATATGAGATTTAAAATGGTTGACAAAAAAACTTAGCAAATAAATAAAACTATACCACCAACTGTAATTTTGTTCACTTGCTCTAGGAGCAAATTGATTTGAAATCTTTGTGATAGAGAAATCTTTTCTTCTCACTGGTTTTGGCCTGCTATGAGAGAACAATGGCAGGAGATATTTGGCCTGGATAGATGCCAGGTCAATGGTCAACACAAGTCCAAATACAGCAATGGTACTAAATAAGCATTAAGCCAATGTAGCCAGTTAGAAACCATAAGTAATAACAGATAACATCAGTCAAAAAATAAATGAGCTAAATAAAATTTAGGTTGGGTGGCTGCACACAGAACCTAACCAAACGAACCCCAACCAAACCCAACCATGCAACATTTTTTTGCAAGAAGTGAAAGCTAAACTATTTTTCATCATTAATTTCAACAGCAATCAACTATAATTCTAAACCTTCAGTTCCATATTTGTACAACATAGTGCACATAATAATGTGTACAATGTCATGCCATTCTGGATCTTTTTTACGGAATGCACATTCTGTAGTATCCAAATATGCACAGATGGAAGCATCCAAAATAAGCACAGTGTGTTGCAAAGATTTATGTCAAGGAGACAAAAATTACCATTGAAGCCAGTAGCCCAAAATTGCCTTCTTTTGAAATATTAACACGAACAAACAAGAGGCAGTATCTTTGACCAAATCACAAACCAGCAACCTTTTACTGAATAGGCTTAACATGCTTTTCTCAAATTAATTCCTTTTAAGGGATATTTTCCTCTAGCATGAAGCCAAGCCCTATTCTGTAATCTGAATACTTGCATTAAACCTTTAGACCACATTTCAAAAAGTGAAAATGCAGTTTGCTGAACATACAAACTAAAGTAGCTGCAGCAAATTAGTCCAGTATTGCTGATAATTGCCATTCTTGTGAAACAAATGCAACAGATTTCTGTACATACAATCTACTGCTATTTACTAACTTCCAAAATTTGATTTACTGCTAGCTGCAAATCAGGAGACTTCAAACATGTTCAGAAATTAGTTCCACCTCAGTTTATATTTTAAGAGCGTACTAATTTATAGACAACAACTCATCATTTGATCTGTGGCTTTTCTTTTTCCAGTTTACAATTTACTCTACTTGGTTCAGGAATTTGTAAAATATTTCTACAGAAAAAAAACGTAGACCATCACAATTCAGCAGGCTTTTTGTAAAAAATTGTTTCCAACCTGCTAAGTTTTATAATTAGCATATGGCAACTTTTATTCTATATCCTTTAACGCAGTAAGATATATTTTGTGAGAAGTTTAGGTTCTTGTTCATTTACAATGGCAATTCAGTAATAAATCCTAAATATATTTACTTAAGAATTGCTGACATCTGTAGAGCATATTTCAGATGCTTAATTTCACGCTCTTTTGAAAGTCTTTCCTGTCTTTTGAAATCTCAAAAGCCTTGGTGAGGAGACCAGAACAGCTATTTTATTAACCTATGAAACATTTTTAAAATTTAATTTGGATACGTTCGCTCGCTAAATTTAATTTGAGAAATCTGAGCCTTTCTTTTTAAACACCTGCCTTATTGTTTTAATCCTTATACAGTAAATGCTAACAATCAGCTCTGCATCCAAAAAAGTATGAAAAAAGAGTATTTTCAAAGGTTCTTGTGGATGTTTTAAAATAATGTTATACTGTCTTTAGTTTTCACTCTACAAAAGTGTCACAAAAGTGACTTCTTTTTCCCCCCAAGTTTTTTATTTTTTAAAAAAAACATATCATTGTGTGAAGGTGGCATCTGAGTGTCAATTACTTTGGTACCAATAAAATAAAATTGATCACATTCATTGCTATTAATAGTCTTATATAATTCCAATCATGATTTTCTTATTAAGTTATTATACTCTTCCATTATTTATTTATTCAAAGTTTCCTTGTATCGTATTTTATGCCAATCCCAATTTTCTGTCTATCCTACCTTCTATTACAAATCAAGTTCTGATTGTTCTATCACATTAAACCACTTATAAATTCTAATATCTTATAAAATTCTAGTAATTATACTAATAATACACTTATTTTTATAATCATCCATCCATTTGTTATTCAATTTATATTCCAAAAGTGATTTCTGTTACTTGGCAGATTAGAAATAGAATTAATTAATTATCCTATACTTGGGTAACAGCACATACTTGCCTTCATTATGGCCATTATGCAAAAAATTACACAAATTCATGCAAATCAGTATATAAATTATTTGAGTAGTAATATTAGTGTTATAATGGTTTAGTTTCATTCTTATTTATCAGTCTAATGAAAACAGCTCTTATATGTAAGAGAAACATCTTACATGTGTGAATGGATTACTTTGGATTCAACCTATAATCTGGTTACAATATCCCATTGTAAATTTTTGGAAGACAGTAGCAGTATAGAACTAGAGCATATAAACAGGTAACTAAATAAATGTTTGAAAAGTCCTACAAATAAATGTTTGAAAAGTCCTACAAATAAAATGTATGAAGGTAAACAAGCATAATAGAACAAGAAAAGTATATAGGCAAATGCATATAATAATTAAAGTGTGAATCATTTAATACAATACATTCAAATAAAATGATTCAATTTCCGAGCTTTCATTTCAACTATAGCAAGATCAATACAAATGAATGTACCTCTAAATTATTCTGAATGAAACCTTTCATTCAAATTTTTAGTTAAAAGCTTCAGTCCTACAGACTAGAAGCAAATTCCACTAGTATTATCATATCTGGATTGCAAAAAAAAAAAAAAAAAGGGGGGGGGGGCCAT
>JAEANM010023966.1:0-11253 GCA_017656035.1 Myanophis thanlyinensis
GAGTAATATAGAGACTATCTAGGATTAAATTAAAGGGTTGAGTTTCAAAGGACTGAAAGGCTAGGATTGCTGCAGCTGGTTCAGCACATTGAGCAGAACATTGGGTGTGTGTGATTTGGGTGTGCCATTTACCATTGGAAAGCCAGGTAAATGGGAGTGCTTGTAGCAGGTGCAAGCAAGGATCAGAGACAACCCTTGGATAAGAGAGATGCAGGTTGGGAGGGTTTGGGGTTGATTGTTGTCTTCAGTGTGTGAGACAGGTGAATCCATTGTGTGATGGCTGCAGTGGGAAGGCCCACACACACACACAGACATAAGGTCAAAAATCAAAAATCAAAAAGGAGCAGCCTCAAAAATAAAACAAACAAACTAAATGAGGTATTCTGAAATATATTTGGGTCAAATTTTAGTGTCAATTCTCTGCTTTTAGTAAAAAAATAAATGGGAGTCAGATTCACATTTCCTTCAGATGGAAGCAAATCCTCCCTAAGTATTTCAAAGTCTCCCAAAAACTGCCAAAAAGAAAATTAATCAAAACTGTGTTCAGAAAAGAAAAATATATTTGCATAGCTTTTTGTATGCAAACTGAAAACTTTGCAAACCTGCAAAGGCAAGTTTCAAAACTCAACTTGCCCTCCTCTCCCCACCTCCCAGCCTTTCTCAGGCTGGATCAGCAGAGAAGAAAAAAAAGGGTAAAAAGATGGGTGAAAAGATTCCCCCCTTCCTGCTTTTCTCACTCTTTCAAAGCAAAAGGAATACAGGGAGGGACAACAATCTTGCAAACACAAACATCTTTCCAAGACCTTGCAACTTACTGTTTCAGTCTGGGGATGGGGGTCAACACACAAGCATTCACAATTTGTACCACCAACATACGCACACAAACAACATTTCCAGACCTGGAGGGTTCTGTCTGCAAGTGTTTGCAGGATGCGTTTACAATCTGCATTGGCATTTTCATAAGCAAGTTTTAGGAGAAGCTCAGTATGAGCAGTTAGATTAGTAATTTGATGGTCAATAGCCTTTTGGAGATCATCAATGAAATCAGAGTAGGACTGATTTGGCCCCTGATGGATTTTTGAGAAAGAGGACGTGCCTCCGGAGACATCGTCAACTCTTTTCAAGGCTTGGAATGCAGCCACACTGACCCAAGGAAAGTATTGGCGGGGTAATTTGCCTGAGCTACCATGGTGGAATGAGCTCCTCCTCCAAAATTATGGTCAGGAGTCATGGTAGCAATACTCCCACGATTAGCCGTGGCCCCATCTTCCCGCGTATTCTGATTCCCAAATTATATAATGAAGTCCAGTAAGGATCATGTGAAGCAAATCATGCCAATTTTTGGGAGTCATAAGACAAGCAGCAGCAGCATGGGCAAGACTCCTTGAGTGTAAGGAGCTTGTATGCCATACATAGCGACAGCTGTTTTTATTTCCCTTATGGTTTTAAAGGGAAAGGGAAAGGGCTCTAATCGAGGAACAGGTACTCCAGCTGCATTTTGAAGATGCACTGGGGAAGGGTTAATAACGGATACAGTCATGGGTTCTGGAAAAGAGAAGGAGGGGGAATTAGATGCAGGGAGGGAGAAGGAGGGGGGATCAGATGCAGGAAGGGAGAAGGAGGGGGGATCAGATGCAGGGAGGGAGAAGGAGGGGGATCAGATGCAGGGAGGGAGAAGGAGGGGGGATCAGGTGCAGGCAGATTATTTACAGGCAAGGAAGGATTGGATTTGGGAAGGATGTTAGTTGCAGAGTTGGATTTTTGAAGAATAGTAGAGGGAGAAACGAAGGGTGGGGAGCGGGGGATGCTTTCTGGAGGAGTAAGCATAGGATAAAAGTGTTCAGTTTCTTCTGTGGGTAATTTAGGATTTACATGTGCCCCCCCTTCATAGGGTGGGGGCTGGTCTCCTTGTGGAGAGCAGTCAGGAGAAGAAAAGCCCTGTTCATGGATTTTTAAGCACTCCATGACTACTCTCCAAGTAGACAAAATTTTTGGTGGGGCTCTGGGCGACTCGTGAAAGTGAGTTCCCAATTTAATCCATGTTTTAGTCTGCAAAGAGCCCTTTTCCGGGTAAGCCGGATATTGTTTCCAAATATATTTTAATAATTCAATCAAATCAGATTTAGACAGGATAGGAAGTATTTTTCCATTATTTCTTAAAATTAGGATTGTTGACCTGGTTAACTCTCTAAGTTCCTGCAGATGAATAGCCTGCTTCTTAGAAAGTTTTCCCCCCATTATACTCACAGAATGGTAGTCATTTTTTCCAACGATACCTGAAGTGCACTAGCCGCGTCCGGGCGATGAGAATGGGAGGTCCAGAAGCGTATCTTCTTATGGATCACACTGGGATGTACCTCTAGCAAGAAGTCACGTCAGTTGCACCAGGGGTCTGGGTTTACCAGAGACGTATCTTCATAAAGATCACATCAAAGGGCGTATTATCACGTCGGGGTCACCAGTTGCGAGGTTTACTGGATTTTGGGGGATTTACCTGGTAGTCTCTCATGAGCAGAGCCAATGAATAAAACATCACACAGAAGTTTCCTTGGAATGAGAGCCTCGTGTTGCCCCCAGAATTTCCTTTTATTGATGGGAAAAGAGAAGGCGTGATCAGAAGGTGGGTTAGGGGAAGGGATGGGAGGAGACATGGATACCTGTGGCATCCGGTTTGTCCATGTAAGGAAATGTCCTGAGCTTATGTCCATATAAGGCAATGCCTTGAGAGGTCAGCAGGTATGTCCATATAAGCAATGATTTGAGTCTTTGACCAATACAAGGGAATGTCTTGAGCCTATGTCCATATAAGGAAATGGTCTGAGAGGTCAACAGGTAAGATGACTCAGAGGGTGTGAGATCATGGCTCCATATCCTGTGTGTGTTTGCACGTGCACAAGATGGATGCTGGATGACTCAGCAAATGATTCAGCAAATTCCCACACCATAGGCTTCTGGATTCACTCTGTTGGAGCTGTGATTCCAGTTTCCTCCAATAGTGCTGCTTGGCCTCCTTCACTGCTTTCTGCACATTATATGATGCAGCTTTATATGGGTCTGCTCTCCAAGGAGCATCCCAGCCTGGTTCCCCAGCAGTGGCAGCCACCGAAGGTGGTCTGGTGCTGCAAGCGGCCTCACCAGGCCCACTGCCCAGGGCAGGGGCCCCAGGTTTCCAGAAGATGCCCTGACTTCTGCCCACAGCAGAGATCCTGCCAAGTTGGGCCTTTTACACAGGACAGTGATGGGTTCAGTGCCAATGGGTGCCTGCACAACTGGTCTGGGCAACAGCCTAGATGTTGCTGCTGCTGGCCACACAGGCCCAACCAACACAGCAGGTGCCAGCAGTCCCACCAATATTGCCCCCATTCAAAGCAACATTCAATGGGACCCCCTCGAAGCTGGTCTATATCCTAAACCACATCTGAATACATTTCGATGCACATGGGCATCTCTACCCCACTGAGTGAGAAATGATGGCAGAGATCATTGAGGGGATGAACGATTAGAAGGCAGTGGAATGGGTCGCCAAACTGAATAATCAAGAGGCAACTTCCATGAGTTCGTGCAAGCATTGACTGACTGCTTCAAAGATACTGCTCAGAGGGAGGAAGCAGAAGCAGAGATAAAAGCGATCAAGCAAAAAGGCCGACACCCCAAAGATTACATCTGGGAATTCTGCTGGGTGGCCGGAAAGCTCCAAGACTGGACTGACTGACTGCTGATCCATTACTACAAAGAAGGCTTAGAGCCTGAACTCCGAAAGGCATGCAGCATATGGGGGGGGGGGGTGCAGAGAGGATCCAAGACTGGTGTCACCTAACCGTGGCAATGCACCTTGAAATCTACCCCCATTGGAAGGCCCTGATGGTGAAACCAGTGCAAAAACCTGCAGGAGGCAACCAGCAGTGCAGTCAGCCTGCCTGACTAGCAAGCCCACAATACAACAAGTGAGGTGTTTCAGATGTGGGCAGATGGGCCACTGGGCATACAAATGCCTTGCACCTGCACTGGTCCCCCTGGTGAAGCTGGCAGCCTCAGTGAAGCCAAAGAAGGCCCCACTGCTGGGGAATGGGGGAAAGTCCATGAGACAAGTAGCGCAAATCTTCGAACCAGTGGCCAAGAAAGAAGTTGTCTTGACTCCTCAGAATAGCCCGAGCCGAGTGATGAGGAAGAAAGCGATGACCCAATGGTGAGTGTGGACATCCCCCCTTCCTAGATGAGGCCCATTTAGTCATCCCCAAAACAGGGAAACAAGGCCATAGACGCTTTCCTAGACACAGGGTGCACAAGATGCCTGGTGAACAAAGCCATAGTTGAGGAATTAGGCATACACACCCATCCCCTGCCCTGGCTGATACTATTCAAGCAGGTGGATGGGAGCCTAATGGGGTGTGCACTAGCCACCCTCATGACCAAGCCGCTTTGCTTACAGGTGAGCAACCATTGGGAACTCATCAGGCTCATGGTGACTCCCAAGATGACCGATCCCCTAATGCTGGGGCTGTCCTGGCTTGACAAGTGGGGCCCAACCATTACATGGGAAAAGGGCTTTAGGAAACTGAAGATAGCCCTTGGCCCCACTCTGCCACCACCTAATGGCATCCCCAGCCTCAAGTACCCTAACCAGCCAGTGACAAATGAAGAGAATGCAGCTGCAGTAACCTCCGACCTGACAGTCTTGCCACCGGAATATCGGGACTTCACAGAAGTTTTTAGCAAGTAAGAATGCAATGTGCTCCCCCCTCACTGGCCCACAAACTATGCTATTCAATTTGTGCTGGGTACCATCCTGCCAAAACCAAAGATGTATTTAATGATGCCAAAAGAGATGGCTGAATTGAGGAAGTACACCAATGAGAACCTTGTGTGGGGTTTTATCCAGCCAGTGAATTCCTGGGTGGTGGCCCCCATCCTATTTCACAAGAAGGACAGGTTGATGAGATTATGCATTGATTTCCATGAGATCAATGCCACTGAGTGTGGAAACACCTACTCACTCCCACTCATGAAAGATCTGCTAAATCACCTGGCCAAGGGAAAGATTTTTACAAAGCTGGATTTGCAGGAAGCATATTACAGAGTGAGAATCAGAGAAGGGGACGAGTGTAAAATCACTTTCAACTGCCCCTTGGGGAGTTTCCAATTCAAAGTAATGCAATTTGGACTGCAAGGGGCTCCTGCTGTGTTCATGCAGTTAATTAATGAGGTCCTATATGAGCGCCTCTACCAGGGGGTCCTGGTCTACATGGACAATATTCTTATCTTTAGCAAGACCCTCAAAGACCACATGAAACTAGTCCGGCAAGTCCTACAAAAGTTACTTGCAGCCAAATGTATTCCAAACTGTCTAAATGCAAATTATATTGCGACGTTATACATTACTTGGGCTATAGAATCTCCAGCGGTGGGATCGAGATGGACTCAAAAAAAGTTTCAGCTGTATTGGACAGGCAACCTCCCTGAACCCGACAACAGTTACAAAGTTTTCTGGGGTTCACCAACTTCTGCTGGAAGTTCATTCTGGCATTTGCTCAGGTGGTGCTGCCACTAACCAAACTGCTAAAATCTGGAGAGGGAAATCCCACACCACAACTGATCCAACCACTGCAGTGGATGATGACATGCCAAAAAGCATTAGAAACTTTGATGCAGCTGTTTGCATAGGAACCAGTCCTTCAACATCCTGGTCCAGAGAGGCCTTTCATCATTCAAACTGATCCCAGTGATATTACAGTTGCAGTGATGCGTCTTCAAGAGAAACTCCAAGGCCAGCTTCAACCATGTGCTTACATTAGCAAAAAGCTGACTGACACAGAACAGAGGTGGACGGTATGGGAGAAGGAAGCGTATGCCATTCGTTGGACATTACTCTCTTGGAGGCACTTGCTCGAGGGCAGCAAAATACCCTTCATGGTTTTGATTGATCACAAAAACCTGGAAGCATTGAGAAATCTGAGGAAGCTATCCCCAAACAAGTGAGATGGGCCCAATACTTCAAACATTTCAATTTTGAGGTGAAACACATCCCAGGGGGAACATCCTAGCAGATGCACTATCCCAGAAACCGCAGTTCAACAGCCAGAAGAATTATCCAACCAGTGTGACCTCCCTCAGAGTTTGCAGCTCAAGTGAGCACTAGGGCCCAGAGCCAATGGCGCTCTCGATGTGACCCTCACCCACTGACGAATGACATCATTTCAGCATTGAACATGGATCCTTGGTTCCTTGACAACAAGGATTCCTTCACAATTCATGATGGTCTAGCATGAAAGGGCACCAAAATTTATCTCCCAACCAGTCTACACATCAAAATCATGGAGCGGTGTCATGACACAAAAACGGCTGGCCATTTCAGGTTTCTAAAAACTCTCCATTTAGTGCTCAAGCAATTTTGGTGGCTGCACCTCAAACTGGAGGTAGAGGACTACGTAAAAAGTTCTGTGATCTGAAAGGAAGACCCAGAAAGCCGTCTGGCCTTCTGCAAACTGTGGTCAAGCCTTCGCACCCATGGGAGGAGATAGGCATGGACTTCACCATAGATCTTCCTGCCAGCAATGGGAAAATGGCCACCTGGATTGTGATTGACCTGTTTTCAAAGCAAGCCCATTTTGTGGCATGCTCTGGACTTCCATTAGCAACAAAGTTAGCCAAGATGTTTATCCAGCAGGTCTATCGGCCACATGAAGCCTCCAAAGCGAGTGATCTCCAACCGAGGAGTGCAGTTCACCACGAAGTTTTGGAGCCAGTTCTTGAAGTCGATAGGATACACTCAAGAACTTAGCTCTGGGTTTCATCTGGCTACGAATGGGGCCATAGAATGCATGAATGCCATGGTAGAGCAGTATTTGAAATGCTATGTGGACTACCAGGAGAGCAACTGATCAGACCTTCTGCCTTTCACCAAAGTTGCCTACAACAATGCCATCCACAGCAGCATGGGCTTAACACCATTTCAAATAACTAGTGGGGTGAACTTTGCCCCAATGCCAGAACTGCTGCAAGAACCCCCTTCTTCTCCATCTGAGCTGAAGAGTCAATCCATTGATTGGGAGATTACCCGTCATTCATAGATCCATGTGACTGAGTGGAAGTATAAAAGAGGCCAGGCCCACCCTTCTGACCCAGTTCCTACTCAGTCATCATTAAATCCAACGACTTTATCACGATCAAGGAATTTCACAGACTAACGTTTCTTCAACAGTGAGTCACAAAGTGTTATCAAGATTTGCATTTTGTATGTTCCCTATGTATGGCAAAAAGATGAGGAAAATGCCAGGTAAGGGGCTCTTTAAGAGCTCTAAGCCATCACACTAGCAATCTTTGTATTTACTTACTGCTGCCCAGGGATGGAATCTGAATTCCGTGAATTCAGGGAACTGGGAGCATTGTCCGCATCTGCTGCCGAAGAGCGGACAGGAGAACGTCATAGGTGGTAACTGGATGGGGCCTTTAGAGGGCCTAGTGCAGCCGAGCCTCAGTGGCAAGGCGGACCCCGCCGGTTTTTCGATGATGGCGTTGGCTCTGGTGCCTTAATTTATGCGAGGAGCGAGGGACGGGGGCCGTGGTGTTTCCGAGCCACGGCAACTCCGGCTCTGTCCAAGGCTGCTTCCGAGGCCGCAGGCGTTGCACTGATCAGCTGACATCCTCCGAAGAGCCACCTTGCATTCTGTCGGCCCCGCTGAGATCGATCGGTGGCGAAAGAGGAGCGCAGGAGGAGAAATCATTTTGAAGTGGTGCCTTTGCTAATAACGGCCTTGTATATACTGCAGTTGGGCGGGAAGCTTGGAGAAGGGTACTTACAGGACCGCCTGTTGCCACCATCAGCCTCCAACCGACCGGTGTGCTCCCACAGGGCAGGCCTCCTTGGGGTACCACTGTTGGGTCGATGTCGCCTGATGGCCCTGAGGCCTTCCCTGATGGCTCCGGGCCTTCTCTGTGGCTGCGCCCTCCTTATGGAATGACCTCCCCCCTGAGATTCAGACCATTACTGACCTACGAGCTTTCTGATGTGCGTTAAAAACTCATCTTTTCCAGCTAGCCAGCCTGGCCTGACACCTCGGGGTATTTTAATTGGTTGTAAAAAATTTTTAATATTGCAGCTAAATTTAATTATTTTATATTGGTTTTAAATTTTGTTATGTATTTTTTAATGTGCTGTAAATCTCCCCGAGTCCCTTGGGAGAGGGGGCGGTATATAGATCTAAATAAGAAATAAATAATATCTTGTTTTTTGAGAATTGGTTCACATACTGTAATGGTTTAATACTATACATGCGTAAAGCCATGGTTTAATCCTGGTTTTATAAGACCAACTCAAATTGTATTTGTGAAATAATGCTAAATTAAAAAACAATTTCATTATAACTTATTTCAATGTGATTTTAAGATGTCTGAACATGTAAGCTATGAATAAATGACAATAGCAAAAATGGATTTGTACCAGGATTGGCTTAGTTTAGTGTTTTATAACCAAATTTATGTGTTCAATTTACAGTTTAATGTATTATGTAAGAGTTTATTTAATATGTTATAAAAATCCCTTTCAGTGTAAAAGAGAATGAATATTTTTTTAAAGAAGGCATGTTCTACTGAATTTAAATTATAAAGAGAGGTTCCTTATCAGCCCTGATCACCTGATAACAATTTGTATTTTTTTCCAGACTGGTCAGGTAAGTGATCACCTGTAGCTAGTTTGTGGGGATTTTTTTTAGAGCAGGCTTCTCCAGTCTACTGATTTCTAGATGTGCTGGGTTACATCTTGCATTATCTGGCTTTTGAGGATGGCAATGAATTGAAGAAGGCTTTTTTAGAATATGACTTTTTCACTTTTTTCAATGTTCTGAAGCAGCATTTTTTTTTAAAAAATGAATGTTTTTGTTTAAAAAGCCTTTTTAGGGCTTCCGGTTCTGGTCCTGGTCGACTCCAGATGTGAAAACGGACTGCTCCATTTTCGCGCTGGTCTTCCCCCACTTCTGGGCCTAGAGCCCCTCTGTAGTAGTGGGGAAGTGATGAGGGGTGCCTGGAGTGGTCAGGGGGAGATAACAACTCACCTGGAGGATCCCTGGGCTGAAAGTCCCATCAGCTATGGCAGGATGAAGAGGCAGTCAGAAATGGCTGCCATGAAGACTGAGACAACAACCGAGCCACCTACCATCTAAGATTGGAGCAGGAGAGAAGTTGGTGAGCAGCTGTGGAACTGGGTGTGAAGATTATTTTTTTGCTGAATTTAAATCCTGAAAGACTATTCTAAAAGAAAGTTGCTCGAATGTACCTTAATTATTGATTCAGCGACGAGAAAAAAAAAATGGGGGAAAAAAAGCTGAAAGCAAAAGCCAAAACAGAAAGGAGATTTAAAGGGAAAGGGCGTCAAAATATTTTTTAAAAATCTGAAAATTGAACTTTCATTTTGAAAGGCATTTGGTCTGTGAATAGGCATTTTCAATGATGCTGGAATGATGGACTTAAAAGGATTTACAAATTGGAAATGTTGATTTAAACAAAGATAGTTTCGTTTAAGAACAGATTTCTACTAGAAGTTTAATCTTACAACACCATCTGCAGATGGGAGGAGAATACTGCACCAAAGCAAAGTGCAAGTAAAGATTTAAACTTTACAGGACTAAAATGACAAAGTTATCTATGAAATGGGACCAAGGAGCTGGAGAAGGAAGAAAAAAAGAAAGAAAGAGACAGACAATTGCTTTGCTTTTTGACTGGAAAGAAGAATTAAGAAGTATAACCTAAAATTGTGAGAATTTGTGCCTCTGAATAGAAGATTGGATATAATATTGGAGATATGGATAAGATATGGACAAACATGAATTTGGATTATAAATGAATAGAGGGAAATAGAGTTTAAAAATGTTTCAACAAGAAGAAATGGACAGCTGGGAGGAGCTGATGTTGTCAATGTGGGACACATGGAAAATGAGGAAAATAGAATGTAAAAACTTAATATGTAGTCTGGAGATTATGGACAAAAAATAGAAACTATATTCCAAGGAGAGAGGAAAAGACAAGACATTTAAGGAGAAGGAGAAATGAATAAAAATACTGGTGTAAAAATAAAAAGGGGAATCCATAGAAGGATACAAAAAATATAAGAGGCATGATATTAAAAGGAAAAAAAGAGAACTCAAATAAAGAAAAAACAAGAAACAAAAAAATAGTTTTAGGAAAAGAGCGAAGGAGGGAATAGTGGCTCTGGGAAAGAGATAAGAAAAAAGACAAACATCTTGGAATTAAATTACAGTAAAAGGAGGGGGTGAGAGGAAAATTCAAAACAGATAAACCAGGTGATATTAGGGTAGGCATGTTAAGGGAAAGATAAGATCATTAAGGAAGAGGAGGGATGATGGTTAGAGGACCTTTTTAAAGATAGAAATGTGCAGAGGTGCAGACAAAAGATTAAGATAAAGGGAGAGAAGATTAGGGGAACAATATAGTTAAATACATAATGCCTTGATTGTTTTTTGAATTTTAGGACATGCAATATGAAATTAGAGAAATATTTTAGTGAAGAAGGCAGGAGATAGTAAGTTCAATACATATAATTGTAAAAAATGTTTAGAAATAAGGAATGATAAGGAGGTGAAAAATGATATTAAATTTGTATATTATCTGTATTTTAACTATTTTAATGCTTGAAAAGTAAAATTAAGAGAGGAACAGAGATGTTGATAATAGAGATTAGTACAACTTTGAAATGATGAATTCTATGGAGAAAAAGGGAACAGTATATTTAAGGGCAGTAATATTAATAGAATCAAGAATAATAATGGAAATGGAGAGGATAATTTGAATATGTTTGTACTAAAATTATTAATATTATATGATACAATTAATATGCTAAAAGAAGCCCAGATAACACACTGTACACTCAGTGATCTGTTGTTTGGAAGGTACAAATAAAATAAAAAACATGAAATGAAGGGGAAAATTAGTGATTAGATAATTGGAATGAGAAGTAAAAACTAGTAAAGTTACAATTAAATTTAGAAATAAGAGAATATGAGAGTGCATAGACAAGATGGATATATATAAATCTGATATGGAAAGAGAGGATTCTATATGAAATTATGAAATTTTTATTATATTTGTCAACTATAATTCCTGTTTGGAGAGATATTTGTATATCTGACTATATATCTGGACTACGCCAATGCTCTCTACATGGGGTTCCCCTTGAAGAGCGTCCGGAGGCTGCAGTTGGTCCAGAATGCGGCCGCGCGGGTAATTATGGGAGCTCCTCGAAGC
>JAEANM010023967.1:0-11253 GCA_017656035.1 Myanophis thanlyinensis
TTATGATTTTTTATTAACAAAGTCTTGTAAAACAATTCCAGAAACTGTACAGAAACAGGGCACAGACTGTAGCCCAATTGTTTTTTTTTTACCTGCACAAAAGTATATGCCCCAAAAACTTCCAGAACTAAAAGAATAGATTGCCCATATACTCATAACATAAAATTACTGTCAAAGGTTACTACTTCAGTGACTGCAACACAAATGAGTTAGTTTATACAACTTGAGATCAAATACATTATCAAGTAGACTTGTTTTAAAATCATTATGAAGTTCCATTTAAAATGCACTACCCTTTTTTGTTGTTGCAGAGTTTTAATACTCAAAATGAAAATGCAGCTTCTAAAAAACTACACAAGGTTATCTCTTTCTCTTCTGCAGAATGCAGAAATGTTGTTTTTTTTTAACCTCAAGACGTCCAAATTGTGGAAAATCAAACACCCCACCTGAGAAGGATTGAGACTCAAAGTCTACCTTACACTGGGCATCAAAAGACTAATGCATTTCAACCGTGTCAAAGCCAAACAAATCCACAACAAAAAGATTCAGCCACAGGGCTAGAAATATTATCTACCTCTATCAGAAGATTTCTTTCCAGATGAAGCTAATGTTAGTTTCTCTCTCTACACTGAAGGCCCTCAGTGGGCCACCTTGTTGTAGAAGGATCTTCTTGCCACAGTTAACATGCAGCCAGTTCATTCCCTATTTTGCTCTATTATTGTAAATAATCAAACTCTAGAAACACTATTGTAGGTGAGCTGGTTTACTAAAAAGATCATACAACACAAACAGTCCATGCCTGTCAAAGATGCATGCAGCTTTTTGCTCAAAAAGGAAAAAAGCAGCACCAAGCTAGTAAGGACTGCTGGGCTACTCATTTCAATTTAGCCAATAACAAGAATGGAAACCCAGATACACTTTTTCTAAAACTTTTGATGTAATTATTTAATATTAGGCGCTTTACAACCATGTATAGTTACAGCTGTATACATCTAATTTGGAAGGTTAAACAAGTACAGCATAAAGGAATAACACAGGAATGACACTGATGCATGTGGCCAATTGTTTTCACGGGAAAGGCAACATTCAGTCACTCATATCCATATCCTCTTCATGATGATCGTCTCCATTGACCTTGGACTCCCTTGGTTCACCACCTCCTTTCTCCGGAGACTCCTTAAGCTTTGGGGAAGTGGTATTGGCGTTTTTTTCTTCCTTTTTCTCTTTTTCACTATCATAGCCTTGTTCTTCTTCATCATAATCCCGTGTGACCTGCTTTGCCAACACAAAACAAAATAAACCACGTAAGACATGTTTCAAATGAAGTTCGGAATCTCTGGAATTCAAATCAACCAGGAGAAATATATTTAAGCATACTTTGACATCTTTGTCGCTTTCCGATTTCCTCTCTCGCTCTTTCTCTTTGTCTTTGCTCTTTTTCTTTTTACTTGTTGATCTTTCACGCTCATCCCTGCTTCTCTCTTTATCTTTATCTTTTTTCTTCTCTTTCTTATGCCTGAAAGAAAAACAACAAATAAACTTCTGAGAATGAGAATACAAGCATTTCATGAGGTTACTAAAATATTTTAACTAAAATGTTCTATGGGCAAGTTGCACACACAAGTCTCTGCAATGAAAGATATTTAACAATATGAGAAATGTAGAGAAGCTAATTTGTGTTACTATTTACAAACAATTATGCCTTTATCCATGTATGTCAATTTACTGAATACCTTCAAACTTACTTTACATTTCCCAAAGTGAAGTAAGATTCTGATGCCAGTAATTATTGCTAGAATGGTTAGTTATTCAATCACTGTTAATTTAAGTACGTTGACAAATATGGCCCGAAAAGATCTAAGGCAGGGGTCTTCAAACTTGGCAAGCTTTGCTGGCTGAGGGATTCTGGGAGTTGAAGTCCACAAGTCACAAAATCGCCAAGTTTGAAGACCCCTGATCTAAAGCATTTCCTATAATAGAAGAATAGAGAAAGAAAAAACATGATCAAGTCAGTAGATTTGTTAAAAGACAAACCTTTTTGGTGAAGGGGATCTAGACAGTTTTCTCTTAGGTGACCTAGGCTTTTTAGGTGATCTGGAGCCACTTCTGCTTCTTCTGCGGCGTCTTTCCCTATAACAAGAGTGTCTTCCAATCAAACTTTTCCTTGGATTTATTAAGTATATTTAAACAAGAAAAAATATTTTAATGGCTTCAGCACTTCTTTGTAGTAGACAAAAGCATAAATACAATACAGACTGCTAAATTAAATCAGTCTTTCTGAGGTCCTGTTTAGGATGGTAATGCTTAGTGACCTCAAGCTAGCAGAGTGAAAAGTCAGGGATAATAACCAAAAGCCAAGAGAAAGACTGAAATTGATCGTGCTGGTAGCAAAACAATGTTTCTAGCACATAATGCACCTGCACACAATCAGGAATTGCTTGTTGGATAAACTATCCTGAGATGTGCATGTCCAGAATGAGATCTCTATTTCTAGCAACTCCTATTTTGTTTAGCCTGAAAAATGAAAGGGAAAAAGCTTGCATAAGAGGAGTAATGTTCATATTCTTCATGACCCACATGGACAAGTGCAAGGTATCTATGATGCATGGATTTACTTCCAACCAATAAATGACCTCAGCGTGCTGGTTCACTAGCACCTCAAAGATAGAAATGTTGACAGATGTTATTGAGAATTTTTATCTCACAGTTTGGATCTAAAGCAGTACAATATATTAAAATGCTTTTAGTGTAGTGTGAAAGGACCCTCGTTCAAATAGTGAAAGTTTCCTAGAAATCAGAGTAGTAACCCACTGGGACAGCCTTTGAGAGAAACATAGGATTGCACCAAACACCAAACCTGCTTGCGCTTCTGGATCGCCTGGCTGTGCTGTAGCTTTTGGGTGGAGTTTTAGACCGTTTCTTCTCCTTTTCTTCTTTCTTTTTGTCTCTAGAAAATGCCAATGTTAGATTAAAAAGCATCCCAGGGTAAGTTGTTTTGTCTTCCAAAAAGAGGAAGAAATGATGAGCTGTTTTTGTTTCATGTATCCTCTCAATATATCTATTTCTATCCATCCATGTATCCTAGTTACAAGGTAGAATTAATGCCAATGTTAGTTGATCCAGCAGAAGCTTCTGACAGCAGCATCAAGAGAAGAAAGGTTTGCCTTACTCTTACTACCACTGATCTTTATCCTATTCTTGGGAGTAATCTTTAAAACCAGAAAAAAAAAAACCCAACCCGAAAACTTTGGTAAAAGCTGTCACCTCCAGAGAGAGCTTTTTGCTGGATCAAAGAGTTTTTCATCAGGCAAGAATGGAAACCGACTACAAATCAGGTTTCCAATATTTTTATAGCTCACAGAATAATTTCCTCCAATGCAAAACAGAATTTCAGGATTTTGTGAAGTTTTCAAGCACCTGGATTTGGAAGTGCTCCTGGATCTCCTAGGACGTTCTCTGGAGTGAGATCGCCGCCGTCGAGGACTTTTAGATCGTCTTCTGCTCCTTGACTTTGAGTGTGACCGTCTTCTGGATCGACTTCGTGACCGTCTATTAAGCAAGCCATCAATCAAATAAAAGCGATGTATCAGATCACATTATAAGAGATATTATCAAATACAGTAATATTTAGTGACTGAGCAAATATGGACTAGACATACACAACTATTATTTACAGTAGGGGAATGTACTATTTGCTATGCAGAATTAAATGTCTTCGGAATGTAAATGACCTGTGCACACTTTCTTGCAATCTGACAAATTGAGGGTATCTTTGCATGGTGAAAAGCTATCATTTCAGTACAGTATTAGGCAGTGGTGATGTCCGTTTGTCTGACTGTATTGTACAGTTTGAGATAATCTGAGTGCTAGCAGAAATACAATATATGGAAATGAAAAATGTGTGTTATGTTTCATTTGGATCTTAAATAACTGATGAGATTCTCTCAATAATAAAGACAAAACACCAGGAATTTAAATACATTTTGAAAGTCAAGAAACACAAGAAACCTATTATTCAAAAACTTACTTACCAGGCCACACATACCCCAACACCTACCTTGCCATCTCACTTCTTCTGCGGATGCTTGCTACCACTTGCGTGCTTCACCCCTGGCCTCTATTTCGCTGTCAGAGGTCTTCAGGAAAGGTCTCTGCAGCTGAGAAACATAGGTCATTATCAGCTGCAGAGAACATTCCGGGAGGCCTCTGAAGGAAAAACAGAGGCTGGGGGCAATGCATGCAAGTGGTGGCAAGCAGCCACAGAAGTAGGTTGGCAGTAGGCTCCTGCTGGGCAGGGCTGTCGGTTCACTGCCACAAGGTGAGTCTCCCCCCCCACCCACCCCCCAAAAAATAAGATTTGGTGCTTTTGTTGGCAAAATAAATTTAAAAAAAATAAGACGTCTTATTTTCAGGAAACAGGATATAACTTGATTAATCAGCTAGTGAAAAATGGAAGCATTTTCTGACCCAAAGCTATGGCTGTATTCTCATACAGTTATCTAAAAATAAGTCCTAAATCAATTTATTTAATACAATTTATTTCTGAATCTTTTTTTCAGATTATACTGTTTACTGCCTGTCATATGTAACTACAGTTTTACCTGCTAAACTCGCTTGGCAGCCAGGTGAGCCATTATGTGAACCCTTACCTATGTCTGGAAGAAGAAGGTGTTCTTCTCCGCCTTGAACGCGACCTGGATCTCGAATGCCTTCTCTTATCGTCCTTTTTATCTGCAATCAGAACATCAGCAATGTCCATTACAGAACTAGCAGAAGAAATTAGGTGAATGCTTTTAAAGTTATTTTTTTAAATACATAAACTGTAGCCGAAGGAGTTTTCATATCTCAAAAGCAGTTTTCTGCTATTTCTATCAATTGCGTTAAGGGTCAAATGCATTTTTCAAGTAACTACAAACATTATAATTCACATTCGTATAGATAAATAGATGTGGGATGTATTATACAAGATGAAATATTGATTAGGATAACTTCTGAACAAACCTAAGAAATATAAAAGGAGTTCTTGGTTCAGATAAAAAATAATCCCAGCATTCATCAATATGCTCCTGGATATAGCCCACAAGTGCTGTATTTATAGTTCATACAATGCAGAGCTTTTTCTGGACACACAGAAAAAATACACCCAGTATTACAAGAGATTTTCTGCAAGGCAAAATTACTTAGGTGACATTTTAAATGGCTTTACCTGGCTCTATAGCAGCAGAAATCAGGGACTGTGCTTCTCGTACTCGTTTCATGGCTTCTTCTATTTCTTTACTGGAGGTATCTGTTTTCAGACTTGGTGAAACAAGGCCTGCAGCTACATGATTGAGCCTGAAGCAAATAATAATTTAAAAACAATACAGAAATTGAACTGAAAAGCCCCTTTAAACAGAATACAAACATAACTAACTCTTGCTATCTATTAGAAAAATAATCGCAACAATGTCCTTTTGAGCATTCGGTGAAAAAGACTATTGATCGCTGACAGTGGCACTTGGGGTATGATGCTAAGAATTTTTATTAAGTATTGTTTTATTTATATAAGCTGCCTGGAATCTGTTGAATCCACCGGCCCATACATTTTTGTGAATAAAGCATGTGTTAGCCATTAATTTCAGGACTATGCAAACTTATTTAAAACGTAATTTCAAAAACAAGTACTTAAATTTGCTTGCTGTTTTCAGGGTTTTTTTTTTTTGCCTAGTGTATCCTTTTACTAGATTATCTCACTGTCTAGAATATTTTTGTTGTTTAATATGCAATAACTTAGGTAATTGTTTTTTCCACGATACCAAAAATGAATTTACTTGGAATTAATAGGGATCCTCCAGCTTCTGCTCTTTGAAGAGTATAGTCCTTGACTTACAACAGTTCATTTAGTGATTGTTCAAAGTTACAACAGCACTGAAAAAAATGACTCACAACCAAGTCAAGTCAAGTTGGCTTTACTGTCATTTCAATTGTACAGTACAGTACACAGTGAAACGAAACGTTTCTCCGTTGTTCAGAGTTATGACCTTTGCAGCAGCTGCACAATTACGTGATCAAAATTCAGATGCTTGGCAACTGGTCTATATTTATGACGTTTGCTGTGTCCTAAGATCACATGATCACTTTTGCGACCTGACAAGGAAAGCCAATGGGCAATCCAGATTTACTTAACAATCGAGTTATTGACTTATCAACTGCAGTGATTCACTTAACAACTGTGGCAAGAAATGTCGTAAATGGGGCAAAACTCCACTTAACTGATGTCTCACTTAAGAACAGAAATGTTTGGCTCGATTGTTGTCATAAGTCAAGGACTACCTATACTAGAAAACACTGGAGACTGCATTTCAAGAGAAGGACATTGGGAAGAATATGCTAGTTTAGGCCACAATTTCCCAACTACACTGACGCTTAAAACAAAAGGGAAAGCAAAGATCACGGGTTTCTCCTCTTTTGCAACAAACTCCCAAACTAGTACACTCGAGGACTAATCTGGGATTAGTTCATAATAGATGTATAAATTGTTTTATGTTAGTCTGTAAAAATAATCTATTGTCTCTTGCATTAGGATTTAACATGGGTAATGCAACCTGCAAAATGGCTGCACTGCAGAGGTGGAATCTGACCGGTTTTGCTACCGGTTCGATGCATGCACATGCGCACCAAACGCGCTGCAGCGTGGCTCTTTAAAGTGCTTTTAGAGGCACCAGAGATCATCAGGAAGGCTCCGTAGGTAAGGTACGTTTTAAAAAAAAAAGGAAGCTCATATAAGGAAGGATAAGGGCAGGGGCGGGGCCAATTTTAAATGTCTACTACCAGTTCGGGCGATGTGGTGCGATACGGCTGAATTTCACCACTGCTGCACTGCCAAGGAAATTGCATTCTCCTGCACATTTATTTATTTTCCAGTTGTTTTTGAATAGCTTTTAAAACCTTTGTTGTTGATTGCTTTGTGATTATTTTGTTATATCTTTCTGTTTTTAACAGTTTATGCTGTTCAGAGTCACATGTATCAGGTAAGCAGCTACATACATTTATTAAATAAATAAATAAAAATAAATTTTGAAGTCCTAACGCCAATATTTCTACATTTATATAAATTTCAACAAGCTGGATCTTCTCATATGCAGTTAACAGGAGAAAGGTCATTCTTGTAATACTACTACAAAAGTCTTGGGTGATTTTAAACTACATTTTGAATTGTTATTGAATTTTTATTCACATGTGCAATTTTACAGCCAAGACATAATCAAACAATATAAATAGATTAAAAATGCCATGAAACATATAAATAATTGGCAATTACAGCATTTAATTTGACTAAATATTTTTTAGTTAATGGACTAAAAATATTCTTTAAAATATTTAATGGACCTATAAAACTGATATCTTCCAAACTTCCTATTTCTCAACTGTTTATTTGTCATCCCTACCATCAGCAAATTAGATTTGCACTCAGTGTGTGTCATGGAGACTACCAAGGAGAGGAAAACATTTTACTACTTCTGAAATGTTTTTCATAATTCAAAGGGGCAAATAAAGTTACGGCATGCATCCAGGGAAAAAAATCCTGCTTAGAAAAATCAGAGGGTGCTATTCTCAGCATTGCCCATCTATTTTTTTTTACAAAATTAAGGAACTCAATGAAGCATGTTAAAATAGTCTTCACAGAGCCCACCCCTCCCCAACTTCCTTTTACTACAGGAAAGTGAAAAAGGAGCATAAAAAACTGCTTCCCTAAGCCCAGATACTTACAGGCAGTCCTCGACTTGATAACCATTCACTTACTGATCATTTGAAATTACAACGGCACTGAAAACAGTGACTTGTGACCGTTTCTTACAGTTATGACCATTGCAGCATTCCCATGGTCACGGGATCAAAATTTGGACACTTGGCAACTGGAATGTATTGATGACAGTTGTAGGGTCCCATGGTTATAGGGTGAAATTTGCTGACCTTGTGACAAGCCAAGTCAATGAGGAAGGCAGATTCACTTAACAATTGTGTTACTAACTCAACAACTGGAGCGATTCACTTAACCCCTGTGGTGACAAAGGACATGAAATGGAGCAAAATCCACTTAACAAGTGTTATGCTTAGTGACCAAATTGTTGTCATGAGTTGAGGACTACCTGTAGCATGCAAGTCTAGAGAAAGATCCTGCTTCTTGGTCACCCAAAAGGCATAACTTTACTTACTTTGGATCCACCGTGCTCATAAGTTTTAACAGTTGATCTGCTGCAAGAGACTGCAAAGAAAAATAACCAGAAATTGCTTTTCATATGAATAGTTGGAAAAATTACACCCAAATGTCTTTCAATGTAACCTAAAATTAAATAACACAAGTAAGTCTCAGAGCATATCTACCAGTAGCTAAGCGTACATTTAAATTCTTGGAAAATATTACGTATACTCAGATCCAGGCTATTTTTTTATTTCTGATAACTAGTTATTCGTTTTAGTACATGTAAGAGGTTTTATGTTTAAAATTACATAACAGTCCTTGATCATTTGAGTTTTCTGAAATTGGAGTTGTCCATTTACAAAATGGCTGCAATGAAAAATATATCCAGAATCCAAGAGTCAATAGACAAATAAAATTAACATTGCATTTGAATCAGAATTGTCATATATAACTTTTACAACTTTTTCAGTTATAAAAGTGGTATTATCCAAGTGTGAACTCTAATGATACTGTTAAAGTACTTCTAAATAGTATGAGTTCTCATTATACAACATATTGATGGCATGAAATATTAGCATGGCCCAACAATTCATCAAATCTGTTCCAGAGGAATCTCTAACCTTCAGAATCAGATTTGAAATATGGGAGGATGCTGAAGGAATTTATTTCCCTGTGTTGTTACATTAATATTTTATGAAACTGGTAAAGCAAAATAATACAAAAAGAAAAGCCCAATTTGTGGCTAATTTTAATGCAGTGTAAACTGTAATGCAAGTAAATATTCCACCATGAGAGAAAGTTTTCTCTACACTTTCCAATACTAAGGTTCGTAAAATACACACTCATACATCACAATCTTCTAATACGCAGATGAACTAACTTGTTTCTTGTTGATGTCCAGAGACAACCAAAACAATCCTATTGGAATTCCACAATAAAAAATATGTGGAATGTTAAAATTGACAGTTTTCTAGAGACAGGTTTATACTTAAAAGCAATATACCTGAGAGTTTAAGTTTGCCCCAGGAAGACCTAGAGCAGCTAGAGCTGGATCTAAAGTTGGAGCTCCTAAAGCAGCCAGAGGAACAGCACCGATCTGTAAGGATGAAAATTAGTACAATCCATGCATTTTTCATAGGGAAAATACAAATTCCGCGAATTCTAATTGTTCTACAATTTTCCAAATGTCTGGAAAACAGGAACAACTTGTAACTTTTTAAAGTTCTGAAGTACTGACATTGATTTTTATAGTAACTTGTAACTATTTTATACCAGATTATTTATCTAATTGGGTATCAGTCTTGTGAATCCAATGCAGAGACTTCCTATCTTCCTTTAGGTTCGCCCAAGTCCACCCAAACTGGAACTTCTGGTGACTAAATGTGAGTTGTTTGGCCAAATGATGTTCCCTTAAGTTGAACAGTTACTATATTGGCTACAGTAGCAATTGGTCATAGTAATCCAGTTTTCATGCAAGAATATTTATCATCATTTGCTAGCTGATTTTTAAAAACAAATATTGGAGAAGAACTGAATGTGAACTTGTTCATGCAAGTAGGAAATATGAATTACCCATTGTTAATTTTCTCTAATGTTTACAATATGCACCCAAATTAAATCCCCAAAATCCAATTAATGAAATAGTAATTACGTTTTCAAAACTATTTCATTTACACTAAACTAGCTGCATCTCATAAGCATTTCTCTTCTCTCTTCTAAATTGGCACTCTCCCCTCTCTGAATGGCAGGAAACGAAAAGGAATTAGAAGTAAGAATGTATTTCACAGAATCTGCCTGCAGTACTTCTACTAGTCTCTCACTTACCTACTGTGAATTTGGCTTAACTTTAATTTTGCAACTGTAGACCATTTAGCTGAAATTCACATACTTGCTACAAAGTATTGTTTCCCACTTGTATCCCAACCAGTGTTTTCTTAAAACTATATTTCTGGATATTGGAAAGAAAGAATAACACTCTCACTGTCTCTTCTTTATTCATCATTTTAGAAATCTCTACTCAAGGTCCTCACTTCTGTTCTAAGGCAAACATGAAAGTACTCATTCTTAGGCATCAATAGTTTACTTTCTAGAAAGTTACTACACTAAACCACATCTAACAAGTTTGTGCTCTTGAAGCCCCAAGAAAGCACTTTCCTGAAAACTACAAACATTACTCTCTCCTCTGTGATTTTACAGGGGGAAGCAGTGAGTGGTCGCGAAATGGTTTTTAAATGACTTGATTGCTATAAAGGATTCTTTTGTTCAAAATAAAAAAAAATTAAGTGTCACAGAAGTCAAGTAAGACATATAAGCGCTGCAAACATTATGCCGTGTGAAAACATAGCAATTCTTTTTTGCCTCTTGAAACAGGCTTATCCCTAACTAAAGAAATGGCTGAATGTCATATCTGGTCACAATCTTCCATATGTTTTTATTTCAGATGTTGCTTTATTTTCAAAAACAGCAGCGAATTAGGTGTCAAACAGGTGAGCTAAAAGGAAGAATGGGATCCAGTCTAGGTACTTTGAGGGAAATTCTTATTCATTATAATTCTGCTGCAAATATTACAGTAACTTTGTATAAGCCATACCTCTCATAAACAAAGGAATAGAAATAATATAATTTTGTTGTATTTTATGCACATGTACTTCTTACCTGAGAAAGTGGGTTAGGTGTAGGCAGGAGTCCACCCCCCGGCAGAAGGCCTGCCACAGCATTAGCTGGTGCCAGGAGAGATAAAGCCTTAGTCTCATCAGGAATAACTCCTGCAGAAAGACAGCTTTGCATTAGAAATTACTCATTAATTATCTTTTCTTTTCTTTAAAAAAAAAACCACACACAAATACACCCAGAAAATGTCTCCCTGAAACACCATCTGAGTTTGCTGAAAGTACTTATGTTGGCTATAATACAATGTTTGCTCTCTTAATAATTTATCATTAACTTGTTTGTCAGAATGAAACTTCAATGTGTGAAAATTTGTTCCTTTTTCTCTACAAAAGGTTAAGTTCTAGAATAAAAAAATAGCACAATACACACTACTTTTTTTTGTTAACACTGCCAAGATTTCA
>JAEANM010023968.1:0-11253 GCA_017656035.1 Myanophis thanlyinensis
TAAATAAAATAAATAAATAAAATAAATAGAGTCCACACTGAACAAACCCAGAAAGCATTTCTGCTTGAAGGATTGCAAATAGAATACAAAGCACAGGTCTCCTTGCTCTGTGGATGGAAAGGTCAAACACAAGTTCTCCAGCTTTCTTTGTACTTAAAAGAAACCCTAGCAAAACCCTGATAATTTTGCAACAAAAGGAGGGGATTTTGTAATTCTCTGGAGCAAGCTCACATCAGTAACAGCTGCTCTTTGCTTAACTACATCATACAGTTTTCCCTACTTCTAATCAAAATGGTGTAACAGGAAAACAGATTTTCTTGTTTACATGCTCGAAATAAATAGTGTATTAAAACTGGGGGGGGGGAAACATTTGTTTTCTCCAAGTGACTTTTTAAAAGACCAGCTGACAATATATGAGCTGTTGAAACAGATTTCTGGCAAAGTGGGAGAGTGGGGAATCAGAGGTGTTTAGTAAGTGTGAAGACTGTCTCTTTTATCCGAAACCAATCTACCATTTTAAAGCATAACTCAGGGAAGTCCATACCACGAAATATTGCCTATTGGGTTATTGGTTATGAGGTTTGTGTTATTATTCATTTAAGATCATGAAGACTGGGAAATTTCAGGTGACAAAATGCAGGTGTGTTTTTTTTCCTACTTTTCAGTACAAATGGAATTAAATGTTTCTTTGTTTTATGGGAAATTTTTGAAAACAAAAGAATCTAAGAAGGAAGAAATAACAGCCAGAAAAATAACCCTTCATATTGTTTTCTGATCTCTAACATTCCTTAATATGCAAAAGAAATTTGCAGATTATTTATTTGTTTGTTTGTTTGTTTGTTTGTTTATTACATTTCTACACCATCCATCTCACCTAAGTGACAGTTTTTTATTTATTTATTACATTTCTACATCATCCATCCCACCTAAGTGACTCTGGGGAGTTTATAACAATATAATACAACAATATAAACACATGACTAAAATTATTATTATAGTGAATTATTCATTGTAAAAGTATTATACTGAATAAGAAGTTGCTGAGAAATCCTGGGAGAAAATAAATTCCCCTTGTCCCAGGCTAGTGTAGAAGATGACCAGGCTGAGCCTGTCGGAAGGGATCCAGCGCCTCATCTGTCCCTACCCGCCCACAAGAAATCTTAAGTCCAACCCACCTTGGATTCCTTTTTATTCTTAACTCCTGCTAATTTCCCTCGACCGTTAGTAGCTCAGATTCTTGTAGAGAGCTTAAACTTGCAACAAATCTTTATATTTGAACTTTATTCAACTTTATCATTTGAACTGCCTGAATCTCCTCATTTCTCCAGGGCTTGACAGCTAGTGCCTTAGCATTGTGGTAACATAATGACAACTTGACAACAATAAAGGATAAAGACAGGGATTAGAAACTGGGCCAAGTTATCAAGGAACAGTATGGACAGGAAGTGCCTTCAAGAATGTGTGAAAGCTCGGAATCAGCTGAGGTTAGCAAAGAATATATTTAGGTCTTCAACATCAACATCAACTTCTGCTCTATATCTGAATCCAAATTAAATGGTTGTCTTGCTTCTAATTGAACAATCCCATGAAAGGGACCCACCAACTCTCTAGATAATTGATTCCACTATCAAACTTCTTTCCCCTGTCCCTAACATTCAGACAACATTTGCTTTCCTTTAATTTATTCCTACATTATTCAGAATTCTACATTCTGGAAAAAAGAGATAACAGGCTCTGGGATTTCTTCTGTGTGACGTCCTTTCAGGTATTTGAAAAGCGTTATCACTCTTTCCATCCCTCAAATTAAAGTTCCCCAAAATTATTGCAGAAGGGATTTTCGCTCCAGACGGAGGATTGTGGCAATATATTCAGAAGAGATAGTTTGGTCTGAGAGCTTTACAGCAATATCCTACACATATTTACTCAGAAATAATCCCCACTGTGCTCAGTTGGATTTACTAGTCGAATATGTGTTTTGCAGCCTAAAAGCAACATTATTTAAAAAATAAAGCTATAGAGAAAATAGCCATTAATGACCAAAAAATGTGTGGCTATAAAAATTCCCAGCATGTTTTGTATTGTCTTGTACTTAGCCAGTCCATTTTTTCACTGCTTCCTATGGTAATAAAGAGTGCCAGCTACCAGGGAACTGTCCCTCTCTAACCACTCAATGTGATTGCTTTCTGTCTTCCCCCTTTCATATTGGAAACCAGGCAGGAAATAGGAGTTCTCACCAACTATTTGCCCTTCCTCAAGAACATCAATTTTACACATTTCCCATAACTATACAAATTAGATTCGTTTCATCTACACTTCCAACACATCGCCTCCTTTTTGATGTGGAAACATACACGCCCCAAGAAATCCCCTCTTGGTACCGCTTGCCTAATCTACACAAAGTTGAAATAAGAAGCCGTTCTTTCTCTTCCTCACTCTCTGAAATCACTTTGAGCATTCCCATTTCTGCTCCATTTCTTGCAAATAAGAAGGGGAAAAAAAACACCCTCATCATTTCTGCTGCATTATGAAGTTCATTTCAAGAGCGTACAGTTCTGAAAAGTAAGAAACTCCCTGCAGGGAACATCTTGTAAAGTAGATTTCCTGCAGAGCATCTCCTCCTTTCTTTTTCTTTTTTTTTTTTTGCAATGGTAGCAGAACTCTTAAGTTGTAGATAAGGTGCAAGGTTTTACGAGAGTGTGCGCAAGGGGTCTCCAAAGGTCAGCCCCTTTGGAGATAAGAAAGGCACCAAACTGGTATGACCTCATTAAAGGCCTTGTTTCAATCTGCTATGCTTTACAGGAACTGCAATCCTGAAGTCACCCCACAGCCTTTTTCTTTTTCCAATTTGGCACCTCTGAGCCTGGAAGGACCTCTTTGTAGAATTGAAGCAGCTGTCAGGCGGTCAAAAGTTCCACATTGGAGGACAACCTTGTTTGAAGTGTCTTAAAATACCTAATTGTGGGAAGAACTCCCCATCCCCACCACCCCGAAATTGCTGAGTGTTTTCATAAGAATGAATTACTCTGAAGCATGAATTTAAATTTGACTGTCACAGTAAAGAAAACCATCTGGAGATGTTTCCCCCCCGGATTGCATCATCCATTTGCATTTTAAGTCTATGAGAACACTGAGCCTTGATATGTTGTCCCTCACTGGAACCTATATACTTAGTGAGGAGAACACCACTGCTTCTTAAAACTGGATTCATATAGAATCATAGAAACATAAGGTGGGAAGGAGACTTGGAGGTCTCGTCGTTCTGCTCCCAGCTTACGGCAGGAGCCCTTATACTGACCCAGACAATGGTTCTCCAATCTTTTCTTGGAAATCTCCAGAAACACAGCACACCCACGACTTTGGGAACAAACAGTTCCATTGTACTAAATTTATGTTTCACCATCAAAGAAATAAAGGGAGACTCGTATAGATCTAGTCAAGCTATTTAGCTCTCATTGGGGAAAACAGAAGCAGTATACTACGTCTCATAATTGGGTAGACCAGGTTGCCCTGACAAAAGAAAAAATAACAAAAAAAAATACAAAACAAAACAAAAAAACCCAAACAGTTCCATTGATTAATCATTCTGAAATTCCTCCTTAATTCCTCCTTAAATCTCCCTCTGACAAGTTTCCACCCATTGCTTCTTGTCTTGTCACTATGTGGGAGATAGCTGGCAAATAGAGTTAGTATTTGACAAACTAACAACTAATCAAACAAATAAATAGTACAGACTCTTTCTTTCTTTCTTTCTCTTTCTCATTCTCTCTCTTCTTTTCTTTTTCCTTCTTCCTTGTTCATCATCCATCTCACATTTATGTAAAGTGAAAAACCACAATTTACCAAACAAAGTCATAATGTCCAAGATTACAAAAAAAACCCAAAACCCAGAAATAATGTTGTAAGAAGGCAACATTAATCAAGAGAACTCATCTAACCATCTAGCTCAGATGCCTTGGAGTGAGGTGTAGTCCTCCTTTAATCTTTCCATCAATACCATCCCAGAAAAAACTAGAGGGGTTTTTCTTTTTTAGAAAGAACAGCAAAAAAAAAAAAAAAGGTTCTGCAGAGGTCAGTGCACATAAAAGATGTTGTATAGAAATGAAGGGTACTTCTTCCTAGACAAGAAATAAGAAAATCTCTGAAATAAAAAAAGGCCTCTTGCAACTTTCCTCAAGATTGGTGAAGAAAAAGAGAGTGAAGAAAAATTAAAGTAGATGTGCAGAGAGGCGCAGCAAATTCATACATATTTAGGACAGATAAATAAACCTTCCTTAAACTCACCCATCCTCATTGATTCAGGCCTAAAGTGTGCTTTATTTATTACTTTTAATCACAATGTCTCCAAATGTGAGCATGTGTCGAGACTATAAATTTATGTCAAGACTATAATTAAAGATTCCCTAAACAGCTTAGCTATGAATTTCATAGAAAGGGTGTGTGACTTAGAGTAGGATTATGTTTTTTAAAATTATATGTGTAATATGTTTAACAGTCTATTGTGATATTCTTCCTTTTCCACACTTTTGACTCATTAGAGAATTTTGTACAAATGTTAAGAAAAGATTTCAATCCTTGTTGGTTATCATGTCAATTAGAGTTTGAAACCCCAGCTGCATTTAGGTGTTAATGTGTTTGGTTGAAATTACAGCCTCAAAAAGTGGGAATTAAATTAGTGACAGATATCAGGTTTACAAATCTGTTTTATTTGGAATTTTATCTAACCATGGCATACAGGTCCCTTTTGTAGGGCTGGAATCAAAAGTATCCATGTTCTAGAAACAATAAAATATTTTATAAAAAGAGAAGCCAAAGAGATTAATTTAACATGGAGTGCCAATTTTAGGGAGATATGAGTTTATTATTGATGTACTGTAGCTGGTAAGCACTTACAATGAGCTGGAACTAACACTTGTATAGCTAAGTTTCCCAAGCCTTAAGGACATCCCTCCCATTTATTTTCATTAGCAGCAAAGTAGAGACAATGTGAACTCTAGGTTTCATTTCATCTTCTGTAACAAAGTAAGTTTCCCAAGGATTTCCGTTCAGTTAAACCTGTGCACATTTCTCAGAATCTTAGCAAGATCAGACCTGGTTAGTAATGGAATAAGAGTGTACCAGAGAATATCATAGCTTGTCAAAAAGACAATGACAAACGACTTCTATACTGCTGCTAAAATAATGACATGGGTACGAACTTGAAGTCATCAGATGCCAAGCTTGACTTGAAGGGGACTGTACTTCTTACCACTTCTCTCTCAAGTGCAAGCAAATGTAGAACAGCAAATGCAAGACAAATAAGAACACTAATGGTTTTTCAAGGCCGTATTTTAAAACATCACTTGAAATGTGCAGCTTGTAATGATGTTCGCGGGAAAAGCACATATATTTTTGAAATATTACTCTTTGTCTAAATTCTCCTTTATTTATATGAAACCAGTAGTCTGGGAAATGTAGACCTCTTGATGAAGCTCTTCAGAGAAAAGTATTGAATAGAGAGATTGCTCAATCACTGAATGATAAATAAAGGAGGTAGTAAGAAATGTAATGTAGACAAATATGTCTGTGAAATTTCAAAAGTCCAAGTTCTTTTGAAAATTAAACATCTGATTTATGGATATCTTTCAACTATTCATTAGCAGAAACCTTGTTGAAGATAATACTGTAGGAGTCAGGGACGTTAAAGAAGTTTAGGACATGGTAGTAAAAAATGTGATAGCAATAGCACATAGCAATAGAACTTAAACTTATATACTGCTTCATACTGCTTCACAACACTCTCTGTGCAGTTTGCAGAGTCAGCATATTGCCCCCAACAATCTGGGTCCTCATTTTACCAATTTTGGAAGGATGGAAGGATGGGTCAACCCTGAGCCTATCGAGATCAACCTCCAAATTGTGGGCAGAGTTTGCCTGTAACACTGCATCCTATCCACTGCACCACCAGGACTCTAAAAATAAAAACATAAAACACATATGTTTCCTAGAGATATGCATGTCAGATTTTTAATAGTCAAAAGAATTTGGACTTTTGAAATTGTGATTTTTAGGTTAAATCCATTCCCTTTTTAATTAATTTCAGACTGAGTTCTATGTGAACTTTCGACACTAGGTG
This sequence comes from Myanophis thanlyinensis, assembly GCA_017656035.1. NCBI lineage: Eukaryota > Metazoa > Chordata > Lepidosauria > Squamata > Homalopsidae > Myanophis > Myanophis thanlyinensis. Next base: position 6,113 of record JAEANM010023968.1, read on the forward strand.
GTCGGAAGTAAGCATCATCTGTAATCTGATCCCATTTCCAGAGACAAGGGAATACCCAGGAGTGCTTAGAGACATAAGCAGGCGGGAAGAGCCACCAGGTACACAGCAATTTTTATAACACTCTCTTCCTAATGGTAAAAATAAGAATAGCAGCTTGTTATTGGACCAAAAGGAATCCCACTATAATTAGGATAACCATATAATTCTGTTCTGCAGGGAGTCGTGTAGCCCATCATTAATCTGTCCACTTGCTGGTAGGAAACCTACGGTAGAAGAAATTAAATAGTGCTGTGTCTCAGCAAGAGAATACTAATCAAATGCATTTTTAATAAAGCTATAAACTAATAATAATCACCCTTTAGTTGTCCTTTCTAAGCCACTAGAAAGTACTTCTGTGCTTGGTTTTGTCTAGAGTTGCTTTAAGCACTCACAAGACACATTTTGTACCAAAACAAAGCAAAACCAAGATACCTTCAAGTGAATGGTGATCAACTCTTAGGTGCCCCCCCCACCCACCTTTACAAAGGAGATTGTGGCTCAGCCTTAGTGAATTTCCATTTTCCTCAGAAATGAAATAAAACAGCCACTCTGAGCAACCTGAGAAAGAACTTTTAGAGAGTCAATCCTATTTCACCACTAAATAGCTGTTGAAAACAAAAGTCATGGGTACGCCTATAATCATAGGATAATTGTCTCCAAGTCCTCTTTTTACCCCTTCATCTTCAACTTAGAAATTTTTTCCCTCTAATCGAAAGGTAATGGTGGTGGGAACAGAACAAAGAAACTAGAAGTCAGAAACTGCCCTTTTTAAAAAGGTTTTGAGCACATGAGAAAGGATCAGGGGTTTGAATTTTTGTCAAGAAGCGTTCAGAGGTGATTGCTTGGTGTGTTTTTTTTTTTATTTGTTTGTTTGTTTGTTTGTTTACATTGTTAGGTGCATCTCCTCCTTCTAGTCAATAAAATTAGGGAGCAGATTTAGTTTTCTGTCATTTAAAACTTCAGCCACGAAGTGAGGAAATTCATAGTATGAAGTATGCTTGGAAGCCCTTCTTAGACACAAAAATTATGAAAAACTACAGCAATCAACACAACTTATATTCCATGGTACAATATTTACTAACCATGAGCAAATGGAGATATTTTAAGATTCGTGAAGAGTGATAGAAAGTTGTGGGTAGAATGTTGCAAATATGTGTTGAGAGAAGTAGAGCAGGCGTTCTACCCATTTTTTTTACTGTACATAGCATTGAAAACTGAGTACATATGTCAGGAGAAGCCTAAAGCTAAGTTGACAGCAGTGGGAATGGGAAGTGAAGAACTGGGTATGGTAACACAAGGAAAGAGAGGGTACAAAAAGAATGGAAGCCAAATAGATATGGATTAAAATAAAAAGTGGGCAATGGGTATGAAAGAAATTGAGACGGTTTAGTTAGAGAGAGAGAAAACATGTGAGGGACACAGAACAAATGTATGACAGAAGAATGAATGGGTTGAGTCACCTTTGGATGGAGTTGATGAGATCCTCCAAAAGAGGAAAGAGAAATTTAAAGAACAAAAAGCAATGTATGAAATTTCTGTGTATGTTGAAGCAAGGATGATTTGCAAAGATAGAAATGTAAGGAGAATGAGAGAGATAGAATGAATGGTGTTGGTGAAAGCTAGTTTTATTTATTTTGCAGGGCAAACATATCCAACATCCTTCCTTTTCATTTTTTTTTCTCCACAATAACAACCCTGTGGGTTGAGCTGAGAGTGAGTCACTATCCCAAAGTCACCCAGTTGGCTTTCATGGCTAAGACAGAACTTGAACTCGTGGTGTCCTGTTTTCTAGTGGTGTCTTTCTAATGTTGTCTTAACCACTAGACCAGGGGTATCAAACTTGTGGCCAGCGGGACAAATGTGTCACACACAGGCCACGCCCACTCCAGCTCCGCAAATGGGAAAAACATCACGAAACGTCACGTGACAGCAATGTGACATGTGAGTTTGACACCTGTGCATTAGACCAAACTATTACCAAAGTAATAGATAAAATATATTTTTATCTATGGTTCTATTTCTTTTTCTCATATTCTTTTGGTTTATTATTTTTTTACTCTTTTCTTGCCTTTTAAACATTTCTTACCTGGAAGAGTATGGTAGACTGGTATGTATGTAATAGGACAAAATAAACTTTTTGCTGTATGCAGGAAAACTCCTTTTCTGTAATTCATACTACCTGAATCTGACTTTTAGTTTTGGACAAACAACTACACTTTGGGGAGATCTAGGTCACTTTGTATAGTCTACAAGGGCCTGGTTATCCCATCTGCCAGCAACTCTTTGAAGCAACCATTTCTTTTCCTGAGATTGTGGGCCAACTATGGAGGTCATTAGAGACTCTGAGCTGGTATCTGAACAGTCTAGCAGCAAATCAGTTTCTATGCTTGATGCCCAATGCATAGTATTCAGAGGAGCAGGAAGAGGAGGAGGAGAGTTTATGTGCCAAGTTACTTTAATACCATTTGAAAATATGATTTCAGATAAATAAAATAAAGGAAAAGCCAACATTTCATAAAGTAATATATACCATGGTTCTTCAGGGCAGGTCTTCAAGCTTTCCTGGGTTTTTTTTGTCCTTCGAGAAAATTGACCTGACTACAAGGAAAAACAGAGGATTGTTTTCTGAAATCAAATTTTTCCCCTTTAAAGACAGAGCCTTCTTTCTAACTTTGGATGCAGAATTCCAAAATATTTTGGGTTTCGAATCTCCAAAACCACAACAACATTCCAGCCTTAATTCTTTACCTTTCTTTTTCTCTTTTGTCAGTTTATTCTTTATTATGATCTGATTTAATCTAATCTGCTTCGTCACTTAACTTTTTTCTCTTACTTGCTACCAAGTATAAATTGCACAAACTTCAACTGTACATAAATCGAGCATAATCTCATTATTCTTCATTCACAGTGGGAAGATAAAGTAGCTAAGATAATATCCATATAGTGACAGAGAAGGTTCAACACAAATACTTCCTAAGTTTCGTTACTGCTGAAGCTGACCATGTTCTGAAAATACTGACAAATGGATTACTTTTCACATCCTTTTTCAAGCACATGTTCTAGGATAAGAATAACTGTATGAACCAGCTCAGCTAAAGTGACATGATTTATTAACCTCAATATTAAATAAATTGCTTTGCAAATCTAAAGATATCAGGCTGTGAAGTAATGGGCCATGCCCCTGGTCCAGTAAAAGTGGCTAAAAGCATGAACTATAAATGATTAATTGGCATTAATGGTGGAATAAAAGATTCTTCTGTAATGATGAAACAAAGATTTAAGAAGAAACGAAAGTCCAAGAAGAAAAGCCCAAAGCCTCAAATTTAAGGGAGAGGCATGACACTATATATTCTTTTGATGAATATTGTTCTTTGATGAAATTATTCATGTGCAGTTGCCAGTCTCACACAAAAGAATGGTTTCCAAAATGATGACAACATAACAAAACAAGTCTATTAAATATACATTCCTCTGTTTAACATTTTTAATTGAGTTATAAAATATTGTAAAATACAAAATACAAAAGTAAATAGAAAAGCGGAGGAAAAGTAAATAAAAAGGGGGAAAGGGGGAAGAGAAGGGAGGAAAGATAAGGGAAAAAATTAAATATCTATTTAAATATACATTCTGATAGTATAGAAACTATTTGGGATTATCTCGTGACACTCTTAATCCTATGCATGAATTCCCCATATTTCTTGAAAATCTAAATATATTTGATAACATACACAAGCAGTGAAAGAATCTATCTTTCTGACTTCTTTGTTTTCTATTTTGTTTCCTGCATAAATTTGCTTTAAAAAAAAATCTGCAGGATTATTTATATGCATTTTCCAACATATTTTTGCAATAACTATACATTATCCAAATCTGCCTTGGACATGGATCTCTTACAAGTATTTATCTTAACTTGTAAATCTTTATTTAATTACACATGTTTGGAATTTGGGCATTTCTGTTCTGAAAACCATAACCAATGCTAAGAAATACAAAAATAATAGCAATTCAATATAGTAACACTCATTTAGCAATTTTTCTGTACCTGAACTACACAATATTATGCCCCACCATTATTTTACATTGGCACAAACTCTCTGAATGAAAAATGGGCCTTTCTAAGTAACCCCACAGGGATTGTTTATGGAAGTCATCTCTTTGGTTCACTCAATATAGTGATTGATTGATGCCTGTCATGTTTGCCTTCATTTTTAACATAAGGAAGTGGAAGGGGGGAGATGAGTTCTGTTAAATCAAAGCATACACCTACTTAACAGTAACATCCTCAGGCACCTAGTACTTGACCCAAATAAAGTGTTGAAGCTCACAAACAGTACATGAGAAAGGTAAATGTTTTAAAATGCTGCTTTTCATTCCAGAAATCATAGATAGCTGTGTGCTCATGTGAGACTAGGGTGAAATTGACAATTGTGGCCATAACTTAAAAGTGAGCCAAGCACATACACAGAGAGGACAAAAGCCAAGACTTGTCAAAAACATCCATCAGAAAATAAACAAGAAGGAACCAAGTTATTAAGAGCCAAAGGATATATAAATGAAATGTCATCAGAAAACAGGAAAAAAAGAGGCTTGGCGCAGAGTACAAAGAATCCCTGATCTATCAATGGCGATCAGATTTGCAGATCATTGAGGTAAGGACTTTAGGATATAAAAAGAGGTCTTAAAGCTCAGCCACTCTGAATTGTTCTGGCTCTGGACTTGGCTTATTTTTACTATCAACTGTCCAGGCTAATTCAGCTGGATCAGGTAAATGGATATATCTGTATGAGTCAGTGAGCACGAGAGTAACTCCATCCTTAAATCAGTAAAGCTTTGCTGTGGCTTTAAGTTGGGCAGGCTTCCATGGATTCAGTTTATATTTATTTATTTAATATCCCATCTTTATTATTTTTATAAATAACATAAGGTGGTGAACATTATCTCATACTTCTGACTCTACTTCCCCCACAACAACAAGGTATGTTGGATGAGAGGGAGTGACTGTGCCAAAGTCACCCAACTGGCTCTCATCAAATCAAATCAAATCAAATCAAATCAAATCAAATCAAATCAAATCAAATCAAATCAAATCAAATCAAATCAAA